>JAAIXI010000236.1:5188632-5265788 GCA_013403645.1 Heliconius nattereri
GTAGCGACCATTGTTATTAACATGGCGGAATAAATTGCATGTCAAATTAATAAGTATTTTAATATATTGGTATATATCGAAAATATTACAAATATGAGAAAAAAAAGTATCCCATGTTCATCCCGAGACCCTCAAGTATCTCTATATGAGTATTTTATCACAATTAAATTAGCGGTTTGGCCCTGATTGTGTAAAAGACAGACAGACAGACAGAGTTACTTTCGAATTTATAATATAGGTATGGAAGGTATGGATAGATCGTTTAATTATACAAATTGTTAGCAGGATATTTTATGTTTAATTAAGTTAACAACATAATAGGTATATAATATAAGTTACAGTAATTAATACTCGAAAATTGAAATCTTCTCGAAAACTAGAAAATTTAATTCTGATTTTTAAGGTGATGGTCGTGGGCTTGCGTATCACCCGGAAAAATAATTATTTCTAGTTTCCCGCGCGGTCAATCCAAAGTATTTATATCTCGAATTTGGGCGGAAAACAGAGAACAGAGACTTGTCTAATAGTCACTCTGCCTACTCTTCTTTATTTTAAGTTATGATAAACTATATTTAATAATATGCAAAAAATATCATGAAACGAAATACGAACAAGTCTTAAAAAACATTTAATTACATAAAAATTGAATTATATTAAAATTAAATTAAATTTTAAATTATTTTAAACCATACCGTACTGATTATAATAACATATTCGACCTTATTAAGGCATACCTTTTTGTTTTTATGTCATATTAGCTTAGCTAGTCAATATTTACATCAAATTATTTGTTAATTGTATTGCCCTTATTCTGTAACGATTTATTTTTTAAGATGATGTATTTACATTATTATATGTAAAATCCGCTTAGGTTGTGAATGTTGGTTTTATTAAAATATAATATTGTTATTGAAATAAAGAATTAATAGATAATCAGCAATTATGACCGCATCAAAATCCTTAAAATCAACAACTAGCACCGCTAAATCGGTGAACATTTTATTCAATTAAATTTTAAAATATATAATGTATTCTTCTTTTTATAATAAAAGTATATAAAATTATGTAAGCAATATAAGGTTGGCATTTCGCTTTAATATCAATGATTATTACGTTATACAGGCAGTATCCCAGAGGATACGCAGAGCTACTGGTTTAGTGCGTGCTGAGTCGATAGTGAGCAAGAGATCTTATCCGTGTGACACACCGATGGGCGTTCGTCAGAATCCTTGGAATCCTACTAAGAGACGTGGTCCCATCGCTGCAGAAGCTGCCAGTCCTGGACCAGCTGTTGTGTCTTTGCCTTCTCTGATTGGTATGTTATTTATTATCTAAAAAATATAGGCACTTTTATTGTTAAAATTGTTTTATATTTGATGTACTTTTGTGTAATACAAAATGTCGGTACTAAGGTTGCAAAATTAACGATTCTATAATGCCACAGCTGAAACTAATACATACAAATATTAAATGAAATGTCGTCAAACGTCCATAAATAAGAAAGAGCGACATATTTATACAAATACTACATAATTAGGACAAACAATACGGCTATACTGTTTCTATTTACTTACATAAATGTAGTTAAATTTTAAATTTTGGTCATGGTAGGTTTCTCTCGTGCACAAATGTATAGGTTTCGGCAGTATTGTTCGGAGAGCGCGCTGACATCATCCGGAGGTTGTGAGATTATCGTATGCCACACACTGACCTTGTCCGTGTTCATACACGACGTGACATCACTTAGTTAGTTCACCAATAACACTGTATTCATAACAAGAACGAGTTTTTATATTTAGCCTCAAAACAAAACTTCCTATTTTAGCTTAGAAATGTGTGGTCATCGGTGGTGTGATGTGCTCATTTATATTTAACATTTAAATAATACCAATTAAATTTAATTTCAATTTATGCGAGTGTGTTTAATTAAAGTTTATTTAGTATTTATCGTAAGTGATTGTGGGCGATAAACTTTGACCGTGGGCAAGGTGAGATCTGTTTGTTGCTAAATATTTATAGCAATACTGTTTGTTAATTAGGTATAAACAATTGATGATAGCGTGCTATGATACGTGTTATGTATAATGTTGTTTGTTTCTTAATCTTTTTCTTTGGCAAAATGGAAATATCGAAAAGTTAAATACAGTCAATATTGGAAATTGAAATAATAAACGTATTTTTATCTTTTATTTCAATTAATAATGTTTTAAACTACTGTTACAATAAATGTCAATAATTAAAATCTAGTGTCTATTTTACTAGAAATGTATAATAAATTTAAATATAAATTGAAATAATTTCATTTACTTGTTATTTAAGGTAAACCTCCACCTGAGTCTCGTAGGCCCCGTGCACCAGCTTTCACATTTGGACAAAAATTAGATCCCTCTGGCAAAGATAAAGCCGGCCCCGGACCCGCTTCCTACAACACAGAAGGCATGACAGCCAAAGGTGAGGCATATTAATTATTACTATAGTTTTTTTAAATTTCTATTCATCCTACATCGTCCTGTTTAGTATGTTGAATAAAAAAAAACTTGATACAGTCGTGCCGCAGGAGCACAATAGTGTGACTGTAACGCAACGGTTATGGGTTCGATTTCTATTCGTGGAAATGAATTATTATTTATTTATATTTTAATTTCTTCGCTCTGACACCACAATTCACTGCGCATTAAGGCATACATCTGCATATAGGTTCCATCTGCTTACTCTGCGATTTGCGAAATATAGCGTGAAGCGTATGTGCTATATGAATTGTTATTTTTTTCTTCTAATTATTTTATGAAGAAAAGAATAATTTATTTTTTAAAAAAATGTCGTCTTAACGGTGTTGGTATTTATAAGTTAATCAGCAAACTGAAAAAAACCATTGTTATTTGAATTATGACAATTTTTTTTATATATACAAATTAAAAAATACTTGAACTTAAACATTAAATAGCTAATATTATAACAAATAGGTAAATATCGAAGTAATTTTATCAAGAATCGTTTGTCTTAATGGTAATTGATAAAGTAAATGCAATTCTCTATTTCAATAGACAATCGATCTTCATTTGTACTAAATGTACCTCCCACAGTAAAACAAATTGATAAAATAAATGAAATAATTGAGTAATCGTTTTGTTTTTTGTATTAACTAAATATTTCGTAGGTATATTTTTATATACTTTTCTTAGAAGTTTGGGCCGTATAAATATGAGAACTTTTATATTTTTTAATTCTGCAAGAATTAACATTCTGGTTGTTTTTTGACCGAAAAGAAAAATATTTGTTTAAATAGATATTTTTATAGCGTAGGTTCTTACGAAGCTGTTTACCAAAATCTATTTAATATGAAACACCAAAAAGCCTAAAGATTTAATTTCAAATATGATTCTATAGTTTTAGATGAAAATACTAAATTTACGAGTTCGTAGTTCGCGCTGCCTTTGGGTATTCCATATATTCTTGAACATGTATTATTATTTGTCGCAAAAGTATGTAGATTAAACAAAAAATTATGTAAATTCTATACAAGAACATAAATTTATTTAGGTCAAAATTTCATGCCTGCAATATAATTTACATAAAGTCTGTCGCGTTCACGTTTCTCCCCTTTTCTAGGGGTGTATCGGAGTAGTTAAACTCTAGTCATAACTTTTACAGTTATAAGTCATTATGAAACAACATTAAATTTATAATGTGAATTTTGTGATTTAGATAACTCTACAAGAAAAGTCCAAATTCGAACCTATATGTATAATTATAGTTCTTTTACCTGTATAATTTTTAAAACTTTAAATCATATAGGTACATTTATGTAAAGTTTCTTAACAAAATCTGCATTCGAAGAATATTGCATAGCTGACATTGAATTTCTGTAATTGTATTTATTCTATGTCGCCAAATAAGTCCGTATAACTGAAGGTGATCGAGGCGGTGAGTCAACAGTCGTGTGGGAGCCAGGGGACCATGAATGGTTCGTTTGATCTGGTTCGATCGAATGCAGCTCAGTCTTCAATACACGTCGTCTTGTATCACTCTTGGTGCATTTTATTTTTCACATATTTTTATGTTATAAAAAAGTGTGATTTTGTGGATCCTGTGTATGACTTTGGAGAGAATAATTAAGGAGTTTAAGGTTTTAAATTTACCTCCATTTTTATGTTAATTTAACAACTACATATATCTATTTTTATTTTAAATCTATATTTTTACCAGAGCCCTTCTTACCAGAGCAATTAAGAGTGATAATTATTTATTAATTGGAATCGAACTCACAACCGTCGCGTTTACCACTAGACGTTCTGCTGTGCCATGACAGCCTAAATTTATAAGACAGCCTTAAAATTTTATATTTAAAATACAATTAAGGTAAGACAGGTATATTTACTACGTTCTTTTTTACCATTGCATTTACAGCAGTCGCGTTAACATTGAAATGCAATGAATTATATGTTTTAATAGTTATTTGAAACAAAAAAAACTAAAATCTAAACAGCTGCAACCTTAATAACAAGCAAGCAAGTATAACAAAAGATAATAACCAGGCCGAGCAGTGGGCCCCGCAGCGTCTTTACACGGACGATGGCCGCCCCCGCGAGTCACACCCACCCCGGCGCCGTGTGACTACGAGCCGAGCAAATCTGTCCGAGCTGTTCTAGATCATGCTCCTGCGTTCTCGATAGGCCTTCGAGTTAACCTTCCCCAACCGGGAAGTAAAACACCAGGTGGACTCACGAATTTGGCAATATAATCAGTATTTTTGCTTGAATCGTCGTGATACATAATTTATTTGCGATTTTTGTTTGTTTTTCATCTCGGCTTTTAGCTTCTCCTATATTATTATATGTTTTTTGTTTTAGTATTTACTTAAGATTATCTTCGCCGTTTTTGGTTTCTCATTCTCATTTTGCATATTTTTAGTGTTTGTTTGCGTATGCTAGTCTCCTGTTATGTGTTAGTGTTATTAGCTGGAAATCATTTCTAGATATTTCGTACATCTATTATTCATTATATTATATGTTTTATGTAGTTCTTTCAAGTGGGAGTTGTTATTAGAAGTAACCTTATTTATAAATAGATTGAATATAAATATTAATCATAATTAAGTCGATACAATTTTGTATTAAGGACTTTAGTTGAATAGTGCTGTCGTGGGTTTGAAAATATTTTTTTTAAATCGTGTTCTTTTTGCTATATAGAATAAAAGATATGTGGCATCCGCTTTGTACTTATTTCGATCATGCAGGAATGTTTCAGCTTTATAGAAATTTGTCACACAGAACCGAGATCCACAGAGTTTATACACTCTCATTAAAATAAACTATTTTTTTTATATTTTCAGCGCCAAACGAATATTCCATGCCCCCGGTTCTCGGTGAGGCACGCGAGGGTAGCAAGCGAGCGGCACCAGCTTTTAGCATAACCGGTCGTGGTAAAGCTGTAGAAGCTAAAACGCCTATGCCAGGGCCTGGCACGTATACTACAGATAAGGCTGCATCAGTACTAACTAAGCGACCACCAGCATTTACTATGGCACCAAGAAGGGAAATAAAACATCCTTCTACTGCCGTTCCTGGACCAGGTGTATACTGTCCGGAGAAAGTAAGTATGAGCTTATCTATTTTTAGGAAACGTTTAAAAATTTGGACGTCTTTTGGAAACCATAAAGCGCTTTAACCACTAAGCCATACGTTCTTATCAAACTTCATCGAAATTCTTATGCGCGCTAAAGCTAACTTAGATATGTTTAAAATAAGTTTGTCTGTTATCTCATTCTTATGAAATACCAACAAGTATTTAAAATTTTGCAGTATTGAACTCTGTTTCTATTACTTAGTTATAAATATACATTAATTCATTCTAAGTCATAAAATTGAAATAGGTCAAAATAACAGAACTTATTCATACATTATACAGCTGTGTTTATTTTGTGGCTGGTTTTATTGTTATTGTGATTAATCATTAAATTCATCGGAATTTATTTGTAATAATATAATTAATGTATTCTCTCTTCGAATTAATTACCATGATATAATAAGTTATGGGGAAGTGTCTTCATGGAGGACGGAGTGTCTTAATATTACGTTCCCAGCTGACCTCTGCTTACCCCGCTATGTACGGGATACAATGTAAAGCTAAAAAAATATATCTTATAAGGATATCCCAAAAGAGATGTAATCATCATTATAAAAATGATAATTTTTAATCATTACAACGGTAATGTAGGTCTAGTGGGTAAACGACCTAAGCTTAAAACTCGAATACTAAAATAGAAAATCCATCTGGTTGTTATATGCAATACATAACATAAATTGTGGATCAAATTAATTTATAATGACATCATTAAGCGTTCATTCTCTAACATATCAATTTAATATTTAATTTCGGGTAACTGGTTCATCACACGCTTCATTTTGAGAATTTAACAAAATAAGTTAATGATTGTCAATGCAACGGGTTCGATTCCCTCATGGCGAAATGGTAAGAAAATAATATGTGCATGGGAAACTGAGTGTCTTAACACTAGGTTCCCTTTGCCTGTTATATATCCCGCATATATAGCGTGAAACTAAATAAAAAAACTCATTCACCGTGTGTTTTTAAATGTTGAATTTAATAAAATAAGTAATTACTAACAGGTATGCGTGAACTTACCGTGGGCTCCGGCGCACACGTTCGGAATACGTCATTCTCAGTACATCGGTCAATCTGTTCCATACTTAGCCCCCGAAGAAATCACCACTGCTTAAACTAATGTCTGTAATAACGCTTACTTTATACAGTTTTTGCATTTCATTGCTTTTTTTAAAATTCATATTTCTAGTTTTTACTTATTTTGCTTATATGATGTAATTCTTTAAAACAGTACTTAGAAATAGTTATATACACCGTTGTTATTTATTTTTAAAATATAAATTTTATTTATCTGTTTAATTAATTAATTTTATCTGTTTTTAATAGTTGTCTGGCTCAATTTTAGACACTTTCAAGTAGGAAAAAATCTTGGGTCTGTTATTTTAAAAAACAAAAATATAAGTGAAAGTTATGTTTTAACAATTTTTATTCTTTTAAGTATTATAAGCATCCCTTCTACTTAAACATTGTTTGTTGTTAGCAAAATCAATGATAGCTGCAAAAATGTTGTTTAATACGCATGTCAACAGGCGCTAGGCAACGCTTTGTTTGTAAATATGTTTTGTAATTTTTTTGTCTAATTGTAGTGAAAATACACATAGTGTTTTTATAAATAAATTTAGATATACGCACGTATAGTAATGTATTTTATGTAAATGATGCTGGCTGAATTATTAATACTTATCGATTAACATTTATTTATTTTATGATATTTTAGTGTAATAATATGATAAAAATAATGAAATAAGTTTAAAAAGTGTAGTTTTAATGAATATGCGTATAATTTCAGGTTGATTTAGCTCTCCGTGCAAAATCTCCAAAGTACACTTTATCTACTAAAACTAAAATAGAAAAAATCGAACAAGTGCCTGCCCCGAATGCTTATAATCCTGAAAAAGCATACAAACTTCTAAGAGAGAAATCGCCCGCTTTTACTTTTAGAACAAAATCTGAGATAGTTAAAGTACATCATGCACCAGCACCTAATATTTATTCTCCAGAAAGGTCGTTACATGCGCTGAAAAATGGACCAAAATATACATTGGCAGGAAAAGGTTCCGCAGAGAAACATGAACTCACTCCGGCGCCGAACTCCTACAATCCACAGAAAGCCGATAAGTTGCTACGTGAAAGCTCACCAGCTTTTTCTTTAAAATCAAAAGATATTCATGTAAAAATAGAAGATACACCCGCCCCCAATGTATACGCTCCAGAAAGATCTATCCATATGTTAAATGGCGGTCCAAAGTTTTCAATTAAAGGTAAAGGCTGTGAATTGAAAAAAGAAGTAACTCCTGCTCCCAATAGCTATAATCCTGAGAAAGCTGACAAAGTCTTACACGAGAGCATGCCAATGTACTCATTTAGAATTAAAGAACAAACTACTATTAGGAGCGAATCTCCCGCACCAAATGTTTATTGTCCCGAGAAATCTATTCATTTACTGGATAGTGCTCCTAAATTTACTATAAGTGGCAAAGGGCCAACGGAGAAAATTCCCAACACTCCTGCACCAAATGTATATAATCCAGATAAAGCTGACAAGCTATTACATGAATCTTCACCCTCCTACACATTTAGGTCTAAAGATCAGATCACCAAAATTGATTACGTTCCTGCACCTAACGTATATTCACCTGAAAAATCGATGCATATGCTAGATACTGCTCCTAGATATACAATTGCGGGAAAAGGACTCACACAGAAGATTGAAGATTTACCTGCCCCAAACGCTTACTCTCTCGATAAAGCTGATAAGATTCTTCACGAGTCTTCCCCAGCCTATACTTTTAGACCCAAAGTAGGCGTCGATAAACCGAACGAAACGCCAGCCCCGAACGTGTATGATCCACGATTAATAGACGGAACTCCAAAATTCAGTCTATACGGAAAGGGTCTAGAAACGAAACCTAGCGATACTCCTGCCCCAAATGTGTATGACCCGCGATTATTAGATGGAACACCAAAGTTCAGTATGTGTGGTAAAGGCCCGGATGCAAAACCGAGTGATACTCCTGGCCCCAACTCTTATGATCCTCGATTATTAGATGGAACACCAAAGTTCAGCATGTATGGTAAAGGCCCGGATGCAAAACCGAGTGATACCCCTGGTCCAAACTCTTATGACCCTCGGTTGTTAGATGGTACACCTAAGTTTAGTATGTACGGTAAAGGTCCAGACGCGAAACCAAGCGACATTCCAGCGCCTAATGTATACGATCCACGAATATTGGACGGAACTCCAAAATTCACCATCAGTGGTAAAGGGCAAGTAGAAAGACTGTTCGACGTGCCGGCTCCCAATGCTTATGACCCTCATTTACCAAATGACTCGCCGAAATTTACGCTATCTGGTAAAGGTAAAGATGGTAAACCATCTGATAGCCCAGGCCCTACTAATTATGATCCACATCTACCTGTAAACTCTCCAAAATATACCATGGGTGGTAAAGGCCCGGATAGTAAAATTTCAGACGTTCCTGCACCGAATGCTTACGATCCTAACTTACCTAACGGCAGTCCTAGATTTACTATTTCAAGTAAAAATCCGTCACCTAAAATAGAGCAAACTCCCGGCCCAACGGCGTATAATCCTAATTTACCACAAAGTAGTCCAAAATTTACAATAAGTGGGAAAGGACCTGACTCTAAACTGCCGGATGTCCCAGCGCCAAATGCGTATGATCCGCATATTCCGGATGGAGCACCAAAATTTACACTATCCGGGAAAGGGGTACCTGGGAAAACTCCAAATAATCCAGCGCCAAATGCGTATACGCCAGAAAAAGCCGACAGAGTTATGCACGAAAACTCACCAGCGTATACGTTTAGGCCTAAAATTGAAACTGGCAAAATTCCGGATACACCGGGTCCTAACTACTACAATCCGGAAAAGGCAAATAAAGTTATATTAGAACATACACCAGCGTACACGCTAACGCCTAAGGGTAAAGATGGTAAAATCAATGATACGCCAGCTCCCAATGTTTATAATCCGGAAAAAGCAGATAAGGTACTGTTAGATAACGCTCCCAGATATTCGTTTAGGATAAAAACAAATCCGTTCAAGCCCGATTACGTTCCAGCACCAAATAATTACAACCCAGATAAAGCTGATAAGGTTTTATTGAAGAGCTCTCCGCAGTACACTTTTAGAATTAAGCCAGAAACGTTAAAACTTGTGGATAGTCCAGGTAAGCAGCAGTCTTTTTTCTGGAATTATATTATATTATAGTACAAATATTAGATCTATTTCAATTATGTATATTTATACAAGCCAAAAGATATTAATATTTTGTAAATTTGATTGTAACAATTAATTAAAACTATATTTAATCTATTCCAGCTCCAAATTCCTATACCATACCCAAGTTAGACAAAACGCCACTGTATACAATATCAGGCAGACACAAGGAGCCAATAGACGAGCGCGTCAAGGTGCCGGCTCCCGGCGCGTACAGCCCAGAGAAAGGATACAAATTTGTACTCACCTACTCCCCACAATATACCTTCGGTGTGAAGATACATACTGACAAATTTACAGATTCGCCAGGTAATATAATATATTTATAATATACTTCACGCTGTATACCGCACTTAGAAAGGTTAGGGGGAATCTGGCAACTGCGTGTTAAGACATAGCGTGTTGAGTGGCAGAACTCAACGTCACGCTTTGCCTCGTTACCATAGCGAGAAAATGAAAATATAAAATATTACACCTCTTCGAATGGGAAAAGAACCCACAATGCAACAGCGTTTACAGTCGCATGTTTGTATCTTTGCTACGACTGACTCGATTTATATTCTGTTAAAACAAATGATTTACATGATTTGAATAGTAAAACCTACTCGTGGATATGGTTTTAAATAAAGGCGGTATGCAACGAACAATTTAGTTTGACACAATTCCCAAAACATCAAAATTCTATGTAAAATGTTCGTCCTCATCAAATTCATATCGTCGGCTTATAGTGTAAGCCTGGTAAATTCTTTTTTTGTTTTTTCGTTATGTACATTTTTATACTATTGGAAAGTGTAAAAAAATACAAAATTAACTTTTATTTCATATAGAAGAAAATACATAATATCTCTACTCTCACACATATACGTCAAATTTATAACATCTCTCTGTTTTTGTCGTGAGTTAAAATAGTCTTGTGCCAACGAAAAACCTTATGTTGTGTGTATCGCACTGTACTCTACTATACTTGTGCCGTACTCTACTATATTTGTACTCTACTCTACTATATTTGTACTATATTCTACTACATCTACTTGACCTGTAATCTGTACTGTTCTCTAACATTGCAGCGCCGAACAGCTACCGCGTTCCGTCGGTGCTGCAATCGCCGGTGTACACTATGGCGGGGCGCCCGAGGCCTCCGCACGACGAGGGCGCGCGCCTCCCCGCGCCCGGGACATATTCGCCTGAAAAGGTATTATTTTTTTTCCTACATATAGTAGGGTAGTTAGAGGGAACCTACTGTTGACACAATCTGTTTTTCATTTTCCGTCCAAATTCAAAACATATAGCAATATATGCGGAACATATTGTGAAAATAACTGCATAATCTGTTTCATACTTTGTTCTGTTGTTAATGATATGCAGTTAAAACACAGCCAAGACGAGATTTTTAATTTCTTTGAAATGTCAGATTGCTCAGTATTTACCATCTATAGGATTATTGATTGAGAAGAATTATATTTATACAAATAAACTTTAAATTATTTATCAGTGTTTTTCGACAAGGAGAAAGTATTTTTTTAATATATTGAATAATTTTCTGTTTCTAGTTCCAACCAAATAAAACACCACAAATAACATTTGGAATCAAGCATTCTCCACTTTTGGGACAATTAAAACCTGTAGAACAAAATTATACAGTTAACACTCAAACACATACAGTGGTTAAGAAAGTATTACCCGTTTCTGAGAAGCCATCTGAAAATGTTCAAAGAAATATATACGAATCTACGAACGGAAGACACTCCGTGGCCGAATCTGTCGATTCAAATATTGAATCTCACAGAACAAATATTACAAATGTTAAAGAAATACGGAGCACAACAGCTACACCCGAACCAATACGGGAGACTTTGACGCAAGAAATAGTTTGGGTTCCGGAAAAACGCCGAGGATCGTACACAGTGGACAGATCAGATGGAAATAATTTTATAGAACGATACGAACAAAACGAAACAATACCCACAGATAATGGGGCCGTACAAGTGTTCGGTAAAGGAGAGAGAAGCGCTTACAGCACTGAAGAAAGAAATAGTGAGGTCATACATAAAGATGGTTACGTGCAAAATGTTGACACACAGATAAAAAAAGCTAACGCACATGAACGGAACGTCAAATCGACGGAGGAGGTACACGTTGGAACTGATGTCCAAAATCTAAAAAATGGCGGCACCGCCACTACCACCACTAAAACGACGGTGCGGAAAGTGGGCACGTCAGCCAGACACGCCGGCTCCAGCACGACCGTCGTGCGGACGAATGCGACCGTCTCTGCGCGAGATATCGGTGTCAAATAGACGTATAATGAAATATTTTGTTTTATAGCACGCCAAGCACTTTATGAATTATTGAAGGTACATTGCGCTGAATGCGTATTTTAGATAACCACATAGGGACAACCACTCTTCGGAATACTAAAGTACAGTATAATACGACTGTACTTGCTCGAGTTTGAATCGTGCCTGTGTTCACGAACTTCATAAAGTACATACGAACTTCATAGACGCTTAATTAACAATAATAAGAGCTCAATAATAAAATATATTCCTATAATAGGTCAATATTTTTTGTAATAACTTTGATAAATTACATATACAAGTATTTGTAATACAACACGAGACAAATCTCATTCTGCAAATTTTTAGTACTGGAACTCTTAACTCTTTACAATAAGAAAATAGGACACTTTAATATTTTCCTTTTAATTCACACTAATAATGCTTAATATTTAAAGAAATTGCCTAAAAAAAGCTTGTTAAATACTAATATATGAAGCTATTATCTATTAAAACATTAGAATATTGTTTATCGACTGTTATCTATTGCGCGTTATATTTATATTACAAAATATGTTTTATCATTTGATTGTGCTAATATATTTTATAATTTATTATAGAACTTTATAATAAACTCTCTATTTTTGCCACTGTACTTTTATTCCTATTCATTGCTCCTTAAAATGAACAGCACAATTTCATGTTTTTTTAAAATTAATTTTATTTTTAGTAAATATTGCTCATGGCTTTAAGCTTTTTGATTAAATATCTAGAAATCAGCTTCATGCTATATCCCACACACAGCAGGGTAGGCAGAGGAAACCTAGTGTTAAGACACTCCGTTCTCTATTTCCCGCTGAATTCTGGAGGCATTGCGTGTTTAAATGAACTTATAAATTTAAATGTTTCATTTCCTCACGCGGAGATCGAGCCCACAACCAGTCGCGTACATGGGCCGTTCTATTCCAGTGGTAACGTTGCCTTGTTTTAGGGTCTATATTCGGTGGTTTGTTTTTGTTTGTTTATCGCTTCTTGGTCTCTCTCTATGAGTGATAGCCATCATTAGGTTATAGTCTATTATATTGGTGACTGGAGATTCAGTGGCTCGAAGGATGAATCTGCCTGCTTGTTCATCAGTTTTGATGACATTGATTGAAACTTTTTCTTGTAAGTATGACACCTGAGGTAGGACCGTAGTAGACGGGCTTAACTATGAGAGATAATGAAATGCTGCCTTAACAAAAGTTATTGAGCGTGATAAGCATTTTCTAGTGGCATATAATAAATACATCTGTGTATTAAAATTGGTCACTAGCTTTAATTACTAATTTAAAGAGATTAAAAGTTACTATTACATTTTTTTTTTAATTTATGGAATAATTTAATTCATAAAATAGGTCTGGGCACATGTTTATCATTAAAATTTATTTCCATACAATGAGACTGACGGATGTTTTGCTTGATAAATGGTACGAAGTTTCGTTCGTAACGGAAATTTAGCGTGAGCACTGGATAAGTGGGCAGTGAACCACATTGTGCACGCCCACGCACAGAGAGCATTGTCACGAGACTATCAGTTGCGATAAAGGAATGGAACTGTTTTACTTTTAATAAGCTCTACTGTTCACATTTAAGAGTATGTATGCTGTCACAGTTCCAACAATGGATTTGTATTTGTTATCTGTTGGGTGTCAGTGGCACTAACTTTTCAAATTCATAGATAACGAATTTTAAAATTATAATTGTTTTGTTGAATTTTAAGCTATCAGTTTTGAGATAAAGCGGTGGACGTGAAAAGAATAGTTGTACAAAATTTAAATAATCTGCTCATATTTTTTAGGTAGAATGTATGATAATGATAATGTTTGTACAGTTACCCACAAGCTGGGCCTGTAGCGAGTGTAAACAGAGCGAATCTAATGTTAAAACATGACTCCGTTCCGCACTCTGAGCCGAATTTTCAGGGTATTTCCTGTTAAGCGGCGAAACTCAACGCCGCGCTTTGCCTTTTTACCAGAGCGACAAATAAGTAGATATTAAATATAACATTTAATCGAACCGAGTGGTAATCGAACCCAAACCAACGCGCATTCAGCAACGCGCTCGTGCCACTGCGCCAAGATAGCCTCAAAGACCATATTTAATTACTTATAAACAAATGTAGCGACTAGTACGAGCTGCGATCATTACATGAGATTACCATATTTATGCCTGACGTCAAACATTAAAGAAATTACAGAGTATAGCCGTAATAAATGCTGACCTCTGTTAATTTTTTACTAGTAAATTTGTATGTATTATATAGATTACTCTTATATTTACTTATCAAAGTGTATATTGTACTTGCACAATTGATAATAATAAATTGTGTTGAATATGCATGCTCAACCGAGTTTTCTTTAAATGCGTTTCTTACGCAAAATAAATTGTTTTTTTATTTAATATAGTAGCTGTTTTTTTAATATAGTAGCTGATCTTCCTACTTTGCAAAAAGTTCGAACTCTTGAGAACAAATAACATGTAACGAATGTCTTAATATTTGTGGAATTAAACGCGACAAATTGTAGGTTCGATTCCGACTCGAGGCAATAAAATATTTAATATTTTCATTACCTCGCTCCAACACAAAACGCGGCTTTGAATCTCCTCCAATCCAACGCCTCCAAAATGCGCGTATACTAGCAAGATCGCTTAGACATATTGCATGTGACACGAGCACGGATAAATAGCTTTAAAAATATGTAATATATATGAAAATTTTAATTTAGCAATAACTTTTTATATGGTTTACATAAGAATATGGCCTACTTATACTTTAACGATATATTTTAAACAGTTACTTATTTATTTTCACTATATACTTCACTATCATTAGACATCATATAATCTGTTAATAGGACATCCTTTTCTAGATATTTAATCTTTCTTAAACATCTAGATTTTATCCTTATATAAAGTTGCTGATCAATAGACATGTTGATCGGAACTCCTTGATATGAGAAATAGATTACTTTGCTTATACTACTCTCTGACATAATTTATATATTTGCATAATAGAAGTTTGAATACTGGACTAACAATGAATATTAGATTAATGTTACCTAAATTGGATCAAAGAAAAATATAATAGACTTTACCTCTGGCCTTACGGAATTGTTAGATATAAATATATAGCTAGCACCTGCTTTGTTATTTATTTCGTTCTGCTTTAAATGTTCTCGTAAAAGCCTTCTTTCTGACGTAAATTGAAAGAAAAATAGCCAAGAAAAACTGACGCGGTCAAATATTTTCGATGATTTGAAAATTGATTGATTAGACTTCCACGTTAGTACACACCAGTACAAATAAAATTGTAATATAGATATAAACAATAACCAATTATCATATGTTTCCATTATGTAGTTTTTTCCAGTTATAACAGAGTTGACAAGTCCAGTCTGTGCCTGAAGAAAGTGAAGAAAACTTCATATTTTTTCCAAATAACATCTTGTATTATGCCGTTATAAGGTGGATAGGTTGCAACCGTGAAGTGGAATGTCTGACTGTAAATGCGGTCGTTGTGAGTTCGATCTACTACGGGATGATTAAATTGTGGAATAGGCAATGAAAAAAAGAACAAATCGTGATTAATAAAATGCATACAATAGGTGATGACTAGCCGTTATTTTTATGAAATTAAATGCAATAACTTTATAATCAAGGTTCACTTAAAAAGCTTAGGACTCATAGAATTCAATACTGTCTAGCATCACGTTGTATCATATAGGCAATGGAAACCTGGGAAGCTAATGTAAATACATTCAGTGTACATTAAGATATGCCGTTCCCCATTTTACCCAGAACGCATTGTGTGTTTAGTGGAACTCAACGCCGCGCTTTGCCTCGTTACCAGAGCGAGGACATGATGGTATTAAATGTTTCATTTCCTTGAACCGGATCGAACTCACAACCTGTCGCTTTGACAGTCGCACGTTTGTGTTTTTTCAATGATACCTACTGCTACAGTATATTAAGTTACTTATTCCTACTGGTCTTACAGAATTTTGTACTTAGTCTCGTTTATTACAAAGTAAAAGTTGAATAAAAACGTAGTAAACGTTTGTTAACACTGTAATTCTTATAAAGATCTAGGTAAGGTTTTATGTGGCGAGTTGCCGACACCCTAGTTAAGTGATTGACGCAATACGTCCCGCGCCACCCCACGGAATGAAGGTTGGCCCGCAACCATGTGTTGTGACGACATTTCACGCTGTTTATCGGACATTCACTTGTTAATACTAATTTGCTTTGTGTAGTGGACTGTAGGTACGTTTTTAGTTTTTCACGTAGTTTTATAGTTGAGTTTCTAAGTTCTTAACTTAGTTCTTAGCCTGTTCCACTTTAAAAGGAATAAGGTTTATTATATAGAATAGTTTAACACTTATTTTATTTTGTACAATACATTTTTATTTATTTCATTCATTATGTTTATTTCACAACGGAGAACCATCCTAATTTTGAAAGAATATTTTATTAATAATATAAATATTTTATTACAGGTATACGTATATTAGTTACAAGAATTAGATAAATGCACCACGCACACAAAAGAACTTGAATATTTAAATTTACAATATCTTGTAAATATTACTAAAATTTTTAATATGTGTGAAGTCATCATATATGTTCTAGATCCGATATACAATGCATCGGAACAAGCACGGCGTTAAATTCCGCCTATAATTCAAACTAAATTGTACATTCTGGCACTCTCTTCTCCCCGCTAACTCTGGGTGAAACTATTATGTATTTTGTCTGTTGTCTGATTTAATCTGTTTCTTCTTATTTATATTTGTACATATTTATATTAATAATGTAGCATAATTTACAGTCATATTTATTTTTATAAAGAATACAAGGAAAACTGTAACATATATCCATACCTATATTATAAATTCGAAAGTATCTCTGTCTGTCTGTCTGTCTTTTACGCAATCAGGGCCAAACCACTAATTTAATTGTGATAAAAAAACTCATAAAGAGATACTTGAGGGTCCCGGGATGAACATAGGATACTTTTTTTTCTCATATTTGTAATATTTTCGATATATACCAATATATTAAAATACTTATTAATTTGACATGCAATTTATTCCGCCATGTTAATAACAACCGCCGCTATGCGACCGTTGCTAAGCAACGATTTGCAAAGTTTGTTGTTAGAACGTCACCCAAAATGAGCTTGCTTAACGCATCTCTCTATTGAAAGCTGAAAATAATTTCATAATTATATATAATAAATATTCGTACAGTTTAAGCGGGCGTAGCCGCGTTCTGGTCTACTAGTAATTATATACGAGTATATTTATCCTCGTTGAAGCAATATCAAGATAGTGTATATATAGTAATCATTATGACGTCAAAACAATTTACACCCTTATCCTCCATTAACTCTTACAGCGTGCGCGGTACAAATTGACATAACAGTAAATATTTAGGTATCAGAATGTAAAGCGCTTGTAATAATTTAGAACTGTTTTACTTGCAGCCATAAATCTTGGATTTGGAGTTGAGGCCAGTCGTTAATTGATTTTGAAGCAACAATGGCTTATGGAAATAAAATCTAAATATTTTTAATTAGTAATAAAAAAAGTAAGAAATGAATTTATTATCATAAATACGAAAACAAAATGTGATTAGTAAAAAATAGTTGCCGTAAGTATTAATTCTAATATGATGAGTATTGTAATTAATTTAATTTTTCTAATATATTAAAATGGCAGACTTCATATTTTATACATATGAAGTCGATATTCGTTAAATAAAAAATGAATTGTCTAGTAGAATACAGATACTAGTACTAGTAGAATACACCTAAAACGAAGCTATATACTCTTTTATAATAAAACCATTATAATGAAAAAAATATAACATATAAAATTCAATAACTATTTAGTTAGCAGAGGACTTGTGACATTTAAACAGCAGCACGCGACAGGTCAAGGCTGTCGACAGTCTACGGTACCTAGTATTGTAATCGTCATTAAAGGTGTGACCATATATTACAATTCAAATAACCAATGACAAATGTAACTTTTAAACTATCATTGTTATAGAAATCCAAACATATCTAGAACACTAGAAAACGCATTTAGATTTGCCATTCTATGTTACTTTCAAAAAAAAAAATAGAAATTTGTTTTAGTCGATTAGGTCACAATGAATCAAGGGCACTGTGGGTCATTCACTATAAATTGGTAATTAAGCTTACGTAAACAAGCATTCGCGTGGTTTGCGCTAGTTGTCAAAGAAATATTATAGACATTTTTACATGGATTTGGTCATTACGAAAACAAAATCCAACTAATTATCATTTGTTATTTAATTTTTGTTTATTCTTATAGCAGAACCTTCAATATCTCGAGTTAGATTTAACTAATTATATTGTAAAGTTCAAGATGCGTTTTTTATTAAGATACTTAAAGTTTTCTCGGTTATACTTTGTTTCGATTGCATAATAAATATTAGGACTCTATTAGGTACATTTTTAGATGTTTGTTAGCAGTTGTGTAATTTTCTCTAATCATTTTGTTTATTTACTAAAAAGTAATAACAAATACCATAGAACGAGTATATCGTTATGTAAGCAACTGCCTTACATAATTAGTATGGTTTTGTGATTACTTAACTAAGTCTTATACGTAACTTACGAATGTACTTATTTAGTATTTCTAAAAAAATATTAAGGACTAATTAAAATCTTGAAGTAATGAAAAAAAGATTTGTCACAGTAAGAATCTATGCGATCGGGAATTTAATTTTTGAGTAAAAAACAGGGAAGTCCCGCCAGCATCGGGACATCTGGCAACACTGGACCGTAGCCACAAGTTGAAACATATATGCGTATGTACTTAAATACAAAATTAATTTACTTAAAATATTAAGTTTACTGAGATTAAGTGATTTATTGTATACTTCTTGTCAATTTTAATAAATTATACAATATATATGTAAAACTCTCATAATATATTTTATTATAAACAGTATAAATTGCATTCTGTGGTCAATATGATAACAATGTTTGTTAGACTGTCACGCTGATAACGATAAACGAGTCACGTTACACAGAATATGGGCATCGTACTACGGTCATATCCTCTTATTAAAAGCTACTTTATAGTATTTATATATATATAGAAAAAAGCAATATATTAAGTAGTATTTAATTGAAAATATCGACATTTTATGTTAGAATTATATTCGTAGAGACTAAAACTCGAAACTCGCTAAAACTGCTAAATATATTGGCAAATAGAATAGCTAAATTCCCAGAAATTCTGTGAATGTAAAAGAAGATTACAGTTCAGTTCTTAATTTATGGCGTTTCGAACGTGCCAAGAAGATTATAATTCCTGTGGACTATTTTATTCATATCTTCTACAATTATATGTAAAGTCAGTAGATATTATTACGATTTTTAGCGACAGACTGACTTATGTTATGTTATACCTATTCTTCTTCTTCCTTCTGGCATTAATCCCGGCTATTGCAAGGGTCTGCCTTCCTACT
The DNA here is from genome assembly GCA_013403645.1 of Heliconius nattereri. NCBI lineage: Eukaryota > Metazoa > Arthropoda > Insecta > Lepidoptera > Nymphalidae > Heliconius > Heliconius nattereri. The sequence goes on from JAAIXI010000236.1 coordinate 5,208,325, forward strand.
CAACCTACTCCACTTTGCACGGTCTTTTGCATCCTCGTTGGTTAGACCAATGGCTTTCATGTCCTGCATCACGACATCCAACCAGCGCTTCGTTGGTCGTCCGGGGGGTCCCACTCCAGGAACTGATAAAGCAAGGCACTTGCACTATCAGTGCTATTATATGGTACATACAAATAAATATTTTTTACTATACTGTTAGTTTAACTAATAATTGTTAGCTGAAAAAATACGAGTACACTAAAAAACAATTACAAATCCTAACCATTATCACTTATCGTTATCACTAGCGTAATACAAACAGAAATCCCGAGATAGTACATTTAGTGTGAGATGTGGTATCAAGTTGTCGACAGCGTGTATTTATTTCTGATTGCTCTTATCTAATGATAAAAATATGGCATAATATCGAATCTGTTCTTGTCAATGATGAAAATCGATAATATATGTACATGCATGGTGTTTTTATTATTATTATGTACATAACAATAGTGGCTAAAGTTTTTTTTAAGGTATACAATTATTTGTAAAAAACCCAATTGCTTATTTATAAAGACAGCAGTTTTAATGCAGCGTTATTGTGTTATTTATATTTTCTTATATATTATTATTTTGCCCCATAGCATAGAGAAGGATAGCATAGGGTAGGCAAAATAAAACTAGTGTTGCCACTAAAACCAAAGGAGTAAAGAGGAGGAATATTTTACATATTTTTAATTCATTTTTAGGGCTGCGTATTTGTATATCAAATGTGTATATCATACGTCTGTCTGTCCGTCCGTCAAAAATATTTATCTAGATCAATATCACTTTGCATTATCGAGGTGAAATTAAAATTAAATGGTCGGTTAATGGTTATTATTGGTCGGTCCCATGAAGCACAGAAAACTAAGAGAAAAAAAGAAGAAGCATTTATAAATCGTATTTGCTGCTTTTTAAATGAAATTCACCACATATTCAAACCTCAAAGGGTACTTTCCGTCGAGGTAACATTATCAAATTTAATAAGAAGCGACATTATACTATCATAAAAGAAACAACACGAAAGATTATTTTTTTAGGTATATCTCAGGAAAACCCAATAAAAATTTATAGTTTTAGTTCATTTCATACAAAATGTATGTGTACGCCCGCAATCTTAAATTTGTAAATTATATAAGTTGTACTTCCACTTCCCACCTACCTACGATTGTATAGTCTTGACCCGACCCGACTGTCCGACTTGCACTTGAACTCTTGACTCTCGGCTGTAATCCTGATAATAGTGAGATCAAAAAACAAATCTGTTTTCTTTTCTTTGTTATTTTATCGCTTTGGTAACACAAATTGGCTTATATTCGAGAAACAAGAGTTGAAAAGTGAGGAAGGCAGTGTCTCAACACTAATTTCTCTCTACGTGCCCTGCTATATGGCACGGATTGAAGGGTAATACATAATTTTATAATAAGAAATATGAACAACACATTTCAAAGAAAATATAATATATTTAATGATAAAATATGTAATTTTAGCTTATAATTTTTCCATATAAATAGGTAGGTAATATTTTCCTTCAACGCCACGTATCTCCCCACACGCTTTACTTAATATACGTAAGTTAATTGTAATTCATTCGCTCCACATTTTACTTGCCATGAGCCCGACTATTTATAATATTCCCTCGGGAAACGTAAATTCATTATGCTTGCAATTTAATTACACTGGAAAACGTTTTACGTGCCGTTAAAGTTACGGACGCTTTGTGAGCGTAAAAAGTAGTTAACTATCATTACACTCTTTCTTTAATATTGTATTACGATATATATTAATTGATATATTATAAAGTATTGGACGGTATATGGAGATATTAGGAAGTAGTGGACGTTGAACAAAGAGATTTAACAAATGCAATTGAAAATCAATTAAAATGTGTCGTTATTTAACAACAATTAGAATTCATTAATTAATGAGGTACCATGTTTTGGTAGCTGAAGATAAAGAAAGTATTTACGCAGCAATTACGATTATGCGAACAGTATGCAAATGTTATTTCGCTTTTTTTATTTGCAATGAATTAACGAGTTATCTCTTATGTAACTATGTATATACCATAGCAGATATAAGACAGTTACACTATATTTATCTTATGTACAGATACAGATACAAATATGGTTACATATCTAATTATCTTTTAAAATTACAAAGTCAGACCATACAAAAAAAGTATAAAAAATAATGAATCATACAATATATAAATTACATTTTAACTGAAGATATTTACTGCAAAATTGAGTTGCAAGGTTCCATTCCAATAAGGATGGTTACATACGTATTAATGGAGCTTAAGTTTTTTTTTTCAGCTTCACGCTGTATCCCGCTTGTAGCAGGGTAGTTAGATGGAGCCTACTTTTAAGTGTTAAGACACTCCGCTTCCTATCTTCCGTCAAATTCTGGAGGCATTGCGTATGGAGTAGCGGAACTCAACGACACTAGAGCGAAGAAATCAAAATATTAAATATTTAATTTGAAGTCGCCGTGCTCGTACCACGGCTGGCCCCAATATTAGGTTAATAAAAATATATAATAAGCATTTCGAGTTATTACATTATAATTTATAACTATTTCATAGCACTATAATTATATACATCACCCTAAACTGTTGAAACCTGCCAAAGCTTAGCAGCCTTGACAAAGGGGTGGTTTTACGATGCCTTTGTCCTTCTATAAGGACATTTAAATTATGGATCGTTTTTCAAAGAAATTAAATATCACTAATACGATATGCCATTTAATAGCTCGAGATAAGAGGGTAATTTATTATTATCATTGTAAATAATATTACTTAATTGAATTAGTATTTCTTGAAATTGAACGCCACCCGGAGTGGTATCATTAAATGGTGAGAGGAAAGTCTTATCAGTTCTATGTGTATCTAATTTCCTATCTGTAGGAATGGACAAGCAAATAGGTTACAATTGCGACATATCTAGTAACGAAATCAAAGTATCTACGATCAAAGAGGCAAGGTGAAGTGTTCACATATAGAAGAAAATTAATTAGAAACCTACAAATAATAGTTAAAAATTTAATTTAATCATAATTAAGATACCGAAAATGTCTTTGAGTGATTAAACCATATTTGTGAGGTTTGAACCATATTTTTTTTTACAAAAATATACCTATTAAAAAACAACGGAATCTGTCCGTCGGTCAAGTTCAATTTATCTCAGGATCGCGTGGACGTACCAAGTTGTACTCGTATATCAAATATCAAAATTCATGGTCTCTTGGACCTCGCACAGAAACAAATCAAGCTTTTAAGTCAATGCGATCAAAAGCCGCTTAACCAAAAACTATAGGATCCGTGGACCTAGTTATGAAGTAGTTATGAAGTTTGGCACGAAGTGAGGATTTATAATACAAATAAAAATATATATAGGTATTTCATAGAAAATATAATTACAAATTAATACTTATTGAAGTACAGTTTATGAACTGTACTACTACCTTATGTACCAAATGAATGCATACGGGTGTATGCAAACTTAAATTTGTCAACTTTTAAACGTTGTACTTTGCATTGACCTATAATTCTGAAATAAATACGGAACCCCCGAGGGACGGATCAGACTTCCACTTGACCGATTTTTTAAACATTAGTAGTGTTTTGTCTACTTGTTTTTTAATAACTGCGATATTTTTGCTAATAGCGTACAAGTACATGCCTCGAAAACATCAAAATTATACAAATGGAAATTGCGTCTTAAAATTGTAAATATTCAAAGTCGTACCGTGACTAGAGTTTAGTATAGTCAGCAGTAGTGATTTAGTTGAATAAGTATGGTTTGTTTTCTATCTCGTTTTGTTGTATGGGGAGATATGGTGTTATCTTGTTCTCGTGGCGCATAGTAGGACGCGGGCGCGCCGCGGCCTTTGCGTGATTCGTGGCCGTGTGTACACTGTATCGCAGCCAGTACATTCCGCTGGAGTAGACGTCGCGAGTCACCCGCGTAGTGCCCGTCCGTCACGTGCGCAAGCCATTTGTAACTTTTGTACTAGAATTACTCGGGAACCTCGGTCCCAAATTGCCGTATAAATTTTACATCGCAGTGCTCATAAGTAGTAAAATGTAAAAATAAAACGTTTACCCACTTTACTCGACCTCTCATGGATTTGTCGATGGACTGATAGTGACTCAGTGTTTCCAGGTCTTAGTGTTTTGATTTGATTGGAACGATGTGTTACCGTTTTGTGCGTCGTATGCAAGGATTGCTAAGAGATATGTCAATATATTTTTTTTGAATGAAATAGGTGTTTCTACGGTATTCTGTGTATGGGAGCTGCTTTTGTTTTCAATTACCATTTTGTTTTTGAGTAAAATACGAAAATGAACATCAGCTGGAGTTGGTTGTTAATTACAATCACGATTGCGCTTATATTGCCGAATTCAAATGTAATGGCAACATATTCAAATGCACAATGCAATCCACGTACAGGTTTGAAAACATTATATTTAGTCTTGTAAATTAACTGAATTTGTATCTAACTTATCTAATTTATAAACAATTCTTTACTTTTTCTGATTCACTAATAATAATCCATCACGCACTTTATTCTACTTATTAAATGAATGTAGAATATTAATATGGAATTTAACTAGTAAAGTGACATGAATAAATTATTTGCTTATTAACAAGTTTTGAATTTCTCTCGGGGTACAGCTGAATTTTGGAACATATGTACATATTGTGTTGTACTTATGACGCGAGCTACAATATGCACAATAGAATGTGAAATTTCCTCATTTCGCTTTTATTCATAACATTATTATTCGAGACATTAGGTATTTGAGAATTTTATTTGATGCATATTGCAAACGCTTAAAACTTATAATGCACGGATACTTACCGAAACCCGTATTAACAAAAACAGGAATAACTAAAATATTTTCCTTACTACCCACCAATGCTTGGAGTTAAAACTTATTTAACAATGTAAGATATGTACGTACATACTTTTTTGGGATGTGAACGATTTCCAGAGCTTTTCTAATGGGTAACAATATGGACAGCTTCGTAAGTAATATATGCTAGTTGCTATGTGAACAATGGTGCTAACAAAAAAAAAATGAATGTTTAAATCACTATAAAGTAACTAATTTTCCTAATAGAAACCATGCACCGAATAAACTCACGCATATGTTAAAAGATTCCCACCAAATCTCAGCCAGTTAAGATATCACGTATCAATGGAAAATAAAACATCTATTTTTACTTTTGGCTGGTCTTCAAGAAAATTCATTTGATATCAATTGAACTATTGTAAAATATTATCTACTGTTTATCGGTTAATGTAATCTAAAAATATATATTGTATAGATAAATACCTATCTAACTTATATATACTACTTTTTACATGTATGAAAAAAAAATGTGTTACATACAATTATATAGCAAATATAATACACAAAAAAAAATCAGCTTCATGTTGTATCCCGCACACAGCAGGGTAGGCAGAGGGACCCTAGTGTTAGGACACTCCGTTCCCCTCTTTCCGCTGAATTTCGGAGACATTCATTGTGTTGAGTGGCAGAATTCAACGCCGGGGTTTGCCTCGACACCAGAGTGAAGAAATGGAAATATATACGTAAATAAATATTTCACTTCTACGAGTGGGTATCGAACCCGTTTCAGTCACACCCTTGTGCCGCTGCGCCACAAAGGCCTCATATAATACATTATATCTATAAATCAGCTTTGCGCTGTATCCCGCGCACAGCAAGGTAGGCAGAGAGAATCTAGTGATAGGACACTCCGTTCCCCACTTTCCGTGAAAGAACGAACGTGAGTGGCGGAACTCAATGCCGCATAAGATCTATAGTAAACATTAAATACAAAAAACCCATAATCGTCGTATTAATAATACAAATTTAACCTTTAATTATAACAATATCCGTGAAACTTTACGATAGCACTATTTATAAATGTATTGAATGAAGTTGACTCAGAGCTGGTAAGCGTCGGAGTCAGCGAACAGATTTTTCTCTTAATAGTTTCACAGTAAAGGCTTCTTGGCGCGACGCTTTTGTGACTCATAAAGTGTCTTTTAGATGATATCTACATTTTAGTTAAAATATACGTGATTCATTATTGATAGTATTGTCAGTGAGTTATTTAGTTAGTCAACAATAACAAAAGGACTGACAATAATTTAATGTTACAAGTTAGCGGTAGGTATATAATAGATTTAAATGTAAAACTATAAATGAAATGTATAATAATACTATTATTATTTTTTCAATATGTCTAAAATACCACCATTGATCTTTCAACGTCGATGATGCCTGTTAATTATGTTGAGTATTCTGACGTACCTATAGTATAATTACTATATATGTATACGGCCCGTCATGGCATAGGGGCACGCGTGTGCGTGGCGTGTAAGCGTGTAAAATGTGGGGAATGGAAGTGTTTTAATGAGAACGGACTGTCTCAGAGCCTACCCAACTAGGGAACCTAGTTTAACACTAAGTTCCCAAGTTTCCTATGTCTATTCTGCTATGTGTGAAGTACAGCGTGAAGCTTTAAAATATGTATATTAATATACATACGAGTACTATATCAATTATCACACATTCGACGGCAAATGCTAATCACTCAATATCCACGTCGTCTATATTGTAATTGAATGTGTGCCATTGAATTCCTGTTTGTTATTTTTAATATAAACTTATAAATATTTAAAATTATAAGTAAAACATATTGATATTTAAAAATATCCTTTAGTTTTTTATATGGTTATATTTTAATCTTTTTAAAAATATATGTACCGGCATTGTTGATCCATTTATTAACTATTTTTATACAAAAAACTCGTATCTAAATAAATATCAAACAATTATCAGGTATCGTATATGAAACGATAATTTCATCAGCATTTGAGTCATTGTTTTCCGGAAATATTATTGTAAGAATCGATCTGTTTTTAAGTCCGGCCCCGGCACTGAGCACATCTGTAAGACATTATCTATCTATATCTATCTATATATATAAAAGGACTGGTCCTCACTGACTGAGGTAAGACGCACGCACAGCCGTAACCGCTGATGGTATGAAGGTGATATTTGGACAGATGTTTACTTTCGTAATCTGGACATCCACTAAGAAGGGATTTTATTAAATTTTAACCCTAAAGTGGTAAAATAGGGGTTGAAAGTTTGTATAGATTTTTTTAAACCGTCACCGATTTTTATAAAATCTGAATTTCAACAGACTCTTAAATAGATTTCTTTGAATACGTGTTTTGTGGTTTTTTAGAATACACCTCCTAAGGGTGCAAATAAGGGGTTGAAAGTTTGTATGGAAAAATCTTTAGATGGCCACCGATTTTTATATAATTTGAAATTTAGACTCTTAAAAATATTTAATTGAACACGTGGTTATTCATGGTTTATTGAAACACGAAAAACCATGAAACACGTGTTCAATTAAATAATTTTAAGAGTCTAAGTATGGTTTATTGGCAGACCCTGGTAATAGCCGGGATTAATGCCAGGAAGAAGAAGAAGAAGAGTGTTTCATGGTTTATTAGAATTCACCCCTAAATAAGCAAGCGAAACTGCGCGCGTCCGCTGGTCTAATATATAATTATAATAATTGAAATGCCTATACGACCTCGTGTGTTGTTATGTTTGTATTTATTCTCGAAGGAATCTACAATATATATAGAATATATACGATCGCGATACCTTCCCATAAAAAGTTAATATGAAGTAGTTTTTTAAAGTTTCTCTAAATTTCACTATTTATTTTTATATCTATTGGTCGCTCTGAAATAATTTATAATATACTTAAGTGCTTAAATATGTATAATTTTTTTTTCTATTTTGTACATTATTTCTAAAATTAAAATGAATGTAGAAGAAATAGCAAAACTTCTAATGCCCAAGAGTGCCCATTAAATGCCCATGCCCAAGAATATTATATCCTCAGTAAAGTCTATGTATAAAACGATACACAACTTGCTGTTTTTTCTGAGTCTTCAGTCTTTAGTTTTTTTAATACTAATAACATTTCTATTCTATTTTATTAATTGTAAATATACACTAAGAAATAAAAAAAAAACTGTCACAAATGATATTTAGGAGTTTAGAAAAGATATATTATAATAAAAATAATATTATAATAATAATATATCTTTTCTAGATTTTAAAATATTTAACTAGAAATATAAGGAATTTATTATTACGATATGTAGATACACTTTTAGGTGCATAATAGTTACACATTATTTTAGTTACAACCTCAACTCTCCTATTGCATTATAAATATTGAAAATAACCGCGTGTTCAAATCCGATGACTTATTACAAATGGTTAAACTCTATTTATTATATATAATAATTTCCCGGCTAAATTTACATTTTGATAATAAACAAATTCACGTTACGAGGCGTTAGCTCTGTTTTTGCTTTAATTGTCGAAGCGGTGACCGTTTCAAGGTTAATACAAAGAGTATTTTAGCACGGATTTAATTTGTTTTTTTAATGCGTAATTTCAAAATTTTCCTCGTTGGTTAACAAGTACTTAACTAGAAATACTTCCTTCCTTACTATAGTAAGTAGAGGGAAAAGTAGGTAGCAGTAATTGATATTTTTATTCGACAAACAAGCTATCGTATTAAATGAAGTAAATTAAATGTCAGTAGCGATGAAGACAAATTGATTAGTGTTATTTGTCGGTTAAATAAACATGATGCCAGTGTAGGTAGAGTTTTAGTCGATATAGTAAATTTCACATCGGGTGTATTTAATTTATTTATGAAAATTATATGTAAGTTTTGTATTTAATTGATTAAAACCAAATTTTTTGTCTCGTTGAGGTGCTTTGGTAAGGAATAAAACTGAAAATATCTATTGTCCTGAAATTAACATTTAATAATTGACATTTAAAGAAATCCTAAGAATACGAGAGATTTTTTTTATTTTAATTACCTTACGTTACTCCGAATCCTCATCATGTGCGGTTTAATCTTAGCTCTAGTCAATTGGATTGAATATATGGATATTTATTTTGTCCTTAATTATTATATTAGTTTCAAGAATATCCAAGCAAGCATTGGACGTAACGAACTAATATTATTGTTACCCACTTAGGGTTACAAAAGTTATCTAGACTGGTAGGAAATATCAGTGAAGCTAATAAATTTATGTTATTTAACAGTCAATGTATTGAATTTAGATGGAAAGCAGAGAAAGGAATGTCTTCATACTGGTCTTTTCACAATTTGATCCGCATTCGATCACGATCACATATGTGAAATTGAAGAAAATCGAGAATAATATAATAATATGTAAAAATACATAATGTAATAATAATATTAAAATGTTGTATTTACGTCCATTTCATTATTGACTTTTTAGATAAAAAAAATAAAGGTATTTGCCATTAAGCTAAATGTAATAAGAGCATAATTTTTTGAATACTTCAAATGGTGACTGCAGGAAGTATCTCATTCTACAATAATTTTAGTTACAGGATGCTTGATATCTTAACGGGCACATCCGGTCGACACCAATGTATAAGTTCTCTTTAGCAGCTATATTTTATTACACAAATACAATGAATATTTAAATAAATTATCAAATGTAGAAATTATACAACCACAATTAAACAACCACAGTTAAAACCACCAATATGAACCACGGGATCCTAATCGCTTAATTGATTTCTTACATCTTCTACTTGACACAATCAACTTATCAACGGGCTAATGCTTCGGTCAAAGGTACTGGTAGGATTAATTTTCCGAATGTTGACCACGCCCTCGTGACTTTGACCATGCCACACCCTGAAGTGCTACTAATTAATAGTGTTTTCAATACCCGTCCCGTACATACCCGTCGTCAGGTCTCACGTTTCATTTACCATTAGTATGATAAGGTTGTCTCCTTTGATACGTCCCTCGTCTTCTACATATTTATTCACCCCCTCGATTGGCACACTGTAACACTAAACCAGCTCTTGTCAAGGATATTAATGTTTGTCTCCTCACTCCTCACATGATTAACTACTTGTTAGAGCCACATTACACGTACGTTGACAAATTGTCTTTGGAAACTTTTCTATGAAAGGCTCATTTTGTTTTTATTTTACAAGCACAGCTATAGGTGCGGCTGTATTATTGTATGACGACAACTGAACAACAAAGCGATTATAACTAATCAAATAATTTGTTTTATTTAGTATTATATTGTCTTTAATATAAACAATAAATGAAATTCGATAATAAGGCATCAAAATCTGTCGTCAACGTTGAACTATTGATAATATATAATTACTTTTCTTTTATGATTATCGATACCCTAATTTTTGGTTTCAGATGTAGAATTTAGTGGTCCAGTAATTATTCCAAATAAATGTGAAATAACATTGAAAGAAGGTCAAAACTACACGTTGTATTGTAGATCAAACAAATTAATAAATATAGAACAACAAGAAATCCCAGAAGAGATGGTAGAGCCATTTCATAAAGTACAAAGAAACGTGACGAGCTCAGATAACACGTATAAATATGAAATAGCTTTAGATTTATACAATGTCAATCAGTTTACCGTCGGTTATTACGCCTGTTTCGATTTCAATATAAACAACAGCGACATATTCAGAAACATGTTGGAAGAGCCCGTTAACACTGAGCATATTTCGTATATTTATATCTATGTCGATGGTGAGCCTTCGCAATTTTGAAAAATAATATATTATATTTTTTTATTATTGTATAGCATTTTTCTAAAACTGAATTATAAAATTTTTAGACACAAATACCTTACTAGCGCCAATGAGAGAGGTCGTAATTGCGCAAAACAATGAGTCCATAGTAATCGAATGTAGACCCACAACGCCTGACGTAAACGTTACTTTGTACGGGGTATGTATCATACACGAGCCACCTAAAAAAAGCGATCATATATTTTTTAATGAATTTAATAAATTAATTGCTTAATTCACATGACAGTATTTATAAGCAACAATTGCTTGAGTGAATGCATGATGCAGTACAATATTAAAATAATCAAATGGGGCAACGTTTACTATTAAAATTAGATAAAATATGCATAATAAACAAGTGCATGCATCTGTCATGCATGGAAATAACGAATGGACGTTGTCTCATTATAAGGGCTTCCGAAAAACTAATGCTTAGAGCTGCGACGTAAACAGACTAAAGCATGAAAACTATTACAAAAATTACCATTTGCTTTAGTAAATTTTAACAACATTCTTAATATTCAGGAATTTGCAGACAGTGCATACCAACCATATGTTTTTAGCCCAAAACTTGGATTTACTATCGATAACGATGCCCTATTGGATGTTACCATACAAATTTTGACTTGTAGCTCTGTGAGAGGAGATTTGTCGGAGTCAAAATACGTTATTGTAAATAAACGTAGGTGACTAGTGATGTACGAATTTACCTAACGTACTACTGTGTTCGTTGCAAAACATGTTTATTCGACTCGCGAATTTTTATATGACAGCCTGTTTTGAAATGAATGTAGTAAGAAATGTTTTTCAATTTTATAGAAACAATGCTAAATTTATACGAATCTAAATAATTAAAACGATTTTCTGATATAAAATTGAAAAACATGTCGTTTAGGTAACTATTTCCTTACTAACAAAACATTATTTATTTGGTATTACGATCATAGCAGCCGAGTAATAAGACGATATCACATATAAAGTACTCTCCAAAGATTGGATTTTTAACACGAAAAGGTAGTTCGCGTGTTTTCCAATGCAAAGGACAACAAGGGACTAAAATAAAATGGAAAAAAAATATAACTTGTAAGTAGATAGTGTTGCCATCTTGATGTACCATAACGAAGTAGCGTGGTGTACTGGTTTCATTAAATATTAAAAAAACAATTAATCCTATTCGTGGATCGGCTTGCTGCTTGTAACTCTACTTCCTCTTTATGTGTTGCTCTGGTTGGTCTTTGTGCATTACTTAAATATGTATTCCAACTAATTTACTAACATGATTTAACATTTTTTTTATATTATTTTTTTTGTAGATATGTATATATATGTATGTCACTGTTATATTTCTTTCTGTATTTGTTTTTATTTATTATTATATTATTTTCTTTAATATTAGTTGATTATTTTATTTTATTATCCTACACTAGGTGAAAAATAAGTAAATTAAATAGTGATAAACTAGGAAAGCTTTTTTTAAATAGGCCGTTATAATTAATATATTGTTATTATAAAATTAATGATTCATATATAAAAAGGATATTTAAAGTTCTGTAAATTGTATACGAATAAGAGAAATTCATATTAAATCGCATTTAATACTCATTTGTTCCTAATTAAGTAAAAAATCAAAGATGGAAACTAATAGTAATTCTGTATACGTCTCTTAAAACCTTAACCTAATTTATATAATACAGTAATATTTTACTTTCAAAACATTTAGGAAGATCTGCACGTTCTTAGAGCTCAAATACAGGGAAAATATATTGTGATTTAAATTACAATAATATATTACCGAGAAAATTTAATATTCTTTATTTAATTTTTATTTTTTTTTATTTTTAATTTAAAATTTTTTTTTTTTTATTTTTAATTAAAAAATTTAATTCACTTACTACATATAGCATAAAAACTAAATATAAGAAAATTTTTATGTTTTTATTCAGAATAATATTTTTATCGTATTTAATAAGACTTATTGATTTTAAAGGAAGATGGCTAAAAAATATCCACTTGTGAAATCGAAAGCATAAGAAGAATTAAATATTTTTTGTTTTCATAATGAATTAGGTCACTTTTTCTTCTCTTGTTCGTTTTTCGTCTGTTACTTTTGTTACTTTAGCTTGATTTGCTATAAGTTTTATAAGTATTTGTCAAATTACCTAGTTTTATTTAATAGCTAATAAAAGATTGTTGCGTGCAGCATTTAATGGCGCTTATCATATTTAATTACTGTGTTAGAATGTACCTCTATATTTGTTTATTCGACAGTAGACGTATTAATCTAAACTTCAGATTTTACAATTTACTATTCGAGCAAAAATCTAATAATAATTTATTTTTAGATAGACAGGACAAACCTCCAATACCGAAAATTACCAAGATAGATTCGAGTTTCTTTCTCAAAGGTGAAACGTTTTCATTAAACTGTACTGTTACATATCAACCTAATTCACCAGTCAGCTTGTTTTGGAACACGTCACGATTGGAAAAACAGGTATTTTGTATATGTATATATATTTTATATAATTATAAGAGTCCACAGTGGTATAGCGTCTGGATTCAAGCGCGATAGGACACTTTGGGGAATGAAATATTTAATTCTGATGGGAGCGCACGAGTTCCGCCATTTAAGACCAAAGTATTTCTGGTGGAAAATGGAGAACAGAGTCTTATCCTACCTCTATAAAATTGTAGCGGGATACAGCGTGAAACTGCAGAAGAAGAAAATGAAATCGTATTGCGAAAATAATATATGAAAATATTATTTTTCAAAAATCATTTCATAAATCATATTATTTGTTGGCCTCATGCCAACGAAATTGTGTTGGTTAAACAAAGAACGATGTACAAAGCATGGCGTTAGATTTTGATGGACCGCCCTTAATATTTGTAATAGGCGGAGAGTTGTGACATAAAAATGAGACAACACTCAGTCTAGATTCTATCTAGCCCGCTAAATGAGGGAGATGCGTTGATATGAAAAGTAAAAAAATACAATATAATAAATATTTATTAGCTGCTCGCAGTATTCCACATAAGGCAGGGTAGGCAGAGAGAACCTAGTGTTAAGACTTTCCGTTCCTCACTTTTAGTTAAATTTTCGAGACATCACGTTTGATATCAATTAACTCAACGTCGCACTTTGTCTACCAAAGCAAGGATATGAAAATACCTCTACAAGTATATTTTTACTCACTTTGAAATCTTCTTTAGGGTCACATCATTCACGATACCAACGAAAACAAAACAACTGGAGGTATTCTATTTCACAATATAACTATTGTCAACGCGACAGAAGAAGATGCCGGAAAATATACGTGTATATCTAAGTCAATATCCAATCTTAATTGTCCAGCCTCCGTTACAAAAGTATATAAAGGTAAAACAATGTATGAACTTTTAAAATATTAAATTAATTAACGTATTTTATTTAATAACGTAAGCAAAACCAATGCGTTGCTAAAAATAAACTAAAGTATTTTTGTCGTTTAAACAGTTAATTCTATGGAATATAATAAAATCGTTGATTTTCACGATTATAATACACTTTAAATGAAACTATCTAACGGGATTAATCGCGTATGTTTAGTATAATATATTTCTTAAGACCAGTGAAAAGTAATATTCCTTTCATAGTAGGCGTTTACAAACTAAATGTTGCCTTTGGCTGCATCAAAGAGTAGCATAGGTGTTAGCATTTAGGTTAGAGACACAACTCCGATATCAGGAATGTCATGCATCGAAGTCAGCTGTGTGTGAGCATACGGCGGATAAACCCAGCAATTACATCACGTTTCATAAACCCCAAATCCTCGCTAAGGAAAACAGATATATTCCTAGAATTATCCGCGAGGCTATTGAAATACGAAAACATCCTAATTTCAATAGAGAGGTCGCCTGGAAACTTTCTACCACCTGGGTCCCACTCATAAAATTTTGTTGTCTCAAAGCCACCAGAAGGTTCATTCTGCAAGAATCCAGGGCAGTACGTGAGCGATTGATAAATCGTTGGCGGTAGTTTAATATAATAATTATGTCAATTGACAGATGAATGCCACGTCAGAATACCCGTGACCACGGACTACTGTAAAGTGTTCGAAACGTCGGGTTTCCAAAAATCTGTAATACTAAATATACGCGATTAATTAATATTATATAAGAATTTTACGATTTTTACCTTTTGGTACTTATATACGTATTTCTAGTTCCTCATATTTGTTTTATATACAAAGTGTTATGTCTATTATAGGAGAAACAGGATTTATAAAATTGGGGAAAAGGACGAATGACATTATTGAGACAAATCAAAAAAAAGCTAAATTAATATTTGATGTTATTTCGTATCCTCCAGTCAGCTATAAAATGTAAGTTTTATTTCCTGTAAAAATGGTTTAAAATAAGTTAGCAAATGTTGCTAATAAAATAATAATTTTTGG
The DNA here is from genome assembly GCA_013403645.1 of Heliconius nattereri. Taxonomy (NCBI): domain Eukaryota; kingdom Metazoa; phylum Arthropoda; class Insecta; order Lepidoptera; family Nymphalidae; genus Heliconius; species Heliconius nattereri. Next base: position 5,223,505 of record JAAIXI010000236.1, read on the forward strand.
TTATAATAATTTTATATTTCAGTTTCAAAAATGATATAAATTTGTCTAAAAATAATAATACAAAATATGAAATAAATCAAGAGGGTGATACTATATCACTGTTGATAAGAGACGTGAACGTGTATGACACCGCAAACTATACGTTGCTCACAAACAATAAATACGATATTAAAAATGAGACTTATGATTTGAGAAAAAAAGGTAATTAATTATACTTTAAAGAACTACTTCTTTTGACAGCTTTCTTATTCCGCCTTTTTCTCTGTTTTTCTATTCCGTAATTTGTTAGTTGGTCAACCAGACTGGGTGTAAAGAAATGTCTCATTAGTAATTCTTGAGCAACTCAAAAAAATAATAATAGTGTTAAGACACTCCGTTCTCCACTCTCTGCCGGATTCTTGAGGCATTGCGTGTTGAGTGGCACAACTCAACGCCGCGCTTTGCCTCGACACCAGAGCGAAGAAGTGGAAATATAAACGTAAATAAATATTTGGCTTCCTCGAGTGGGGATCGAACCGTCGCGTTACACTCACATCCGTTTACAATATTGATTTTTTTTTTATTTTAGTGTAGTGCTTTGATTTAAATTTGAATATTTCTATTTTAGCAAAGCCAATAATCGATTTTGGTACGGATGACGAGAGAAATTTTTTGTTAAATACTAGAGCAAGCTTAAAATGTACCGCCGTTGGGTATCCTTTACCTAAAATACAGTGGTACTTCGACGATGGAAAAGATCTTAAAACTCTTCAAGTAAGTTGAAATTTAATAGTTAAGTTAACATGTAATTGCTGGGCATATTTTATTATTTGTATCCATTTTTGTTTTGCAGGGCGATAATATAGCGGAATCATTAATAAAAGTATCGTCATATATAGACATAAATGTTTTTACTTCGGGGAATATTACATGTGAAGCTCAGAATAAAATGGATACAACAAGCGAAACTAGAAAATTTTTAGTTTGCGAGGTTCCTGGTTGTTTTGGGGTTAAAGATGCTGATGATATGTGGTTTTCGGAGGGGCAACCTGTCACTGTTGACTGTTATGCATCTCTGTATTACTTCACTGATATCAAATGGTATAGGAACGGCTCTGAATTAAATAGTAAGTAAATAATAAATATTGTATTGTCCGTATTGTTAATTAAAGTTTATATGTAATATCTCATTGTTGATTTGATTGTAATTTCTTGGGTTAGTTAATGCAATTATATTAACTGGTCAAACCTCGAGATTATTACTCAGAAGGAAAAAATGTGTGTTTATTGTATGCTAGTGGACCCGAACGCGGCTACGCCTGCTTGAACTATAAGAATATTTATTAAATATATTTATGAAAGTATTTTCAGTTTTCAATAGAATTAGTAAGAAAATATAAGCCTAAATAATCTAAAAAAATAATAAGTAGAGGCATATTATTAGAAAAATATCTAAGTTATTGAAATGAACCAACAAAATAAGTAAAAGTACCTAAAGTTTTCCGTGCGTGCGTAAATACTCGTAGATATCGACTCTGTGAAATAACTAAACATTTTTCTATATTAAATAGGTTAATTGTGCGAGCAATATCAAATAAAATAAGAAGAGAACCAAAGTGTAGTTTAAATTAATTATAAACAGCAAATTAAGTTCGAAAATGTATGAAAATTTATAAAATCGTCATCGTCATAGGCCCGTCCGCGTCGGTCATACTCATACCATGCCGCCAGAAGGCTAGGTCATTTCGAATCAGTCTTAATTATTTATTAGAATGTTATACAGTAAACTATAATTTCAATCTAGATGCTAAAAGTGACTATTATATTTATTTTTATAAGGATGAGTGTCAAAATATAAGTTCATTTTGCGTGATGTTTTCTTAAAACAACCAACAAACTTTGCAAACCGTTGCTTAGCAGCGACGGTTGCTATTAACATGGTAGAATAAATTGCATGTCAAATTAGAAAGTATTTTAATTTATTAGTACATATGTGTAATGTACTGTTATATAACCTATAGCACTTCTGAAGAACGCAGCTTTCATACAAAACAAAAACATAGTAAATCGGACCAGTAGATCCAGAGAGCTTAGCGTTCAAACAAATAAACAAACAAACTCTTCCGCTTTATTATATTAGTAAAGATATTTTTTTTTTTTTTAAAATGTTATAAAAAAAAACTTTAATACTATAAGTTAATATTATTTAATATATTTTCAGCTACTGTTACCATAACACCGTATTCGATAATAGCTCGTCTACAAATACCAAAGATGGCTTTAGAAGACGCGGGCAACTATGAGTGTTCTGGTGAAAAGGCCGACAATAGCATCATAAATGAAACAGTCTATTTCGACGTTGCAAGTAATCAACATTTTATCTAATTATTTCTACTTTCAACATCAATCCCGCAAAGCAGAGTAGGCAGAGTATCAAGACATTTCGTTCTGCACTGCGCTCTATTTTAGAATTCAAAACATTACATGTAGAGTGGCGGAACTTAACGCAGCATTTTATGAAGGCTTTTCAAAAAAAAGATATCGCTTCATTATTTTACTAGACTTCTTTTGTTTACAGGAAGGCAACCACTAAATATAACAATACCTGCTACACAAAAGGTGGACGTAGAATTGAAACCTTATCAAACTAAATGGCTCACATGTCAAGCGGATGCGGTCCCTCCACCCAACATAACATGGTACAAGGTAAGAAGTATTTGACTAATATATCCTTGATTTTCGCGATTTTCAAACATTTTAAAGGCCGTAGCCAGGTAGCACAAGGCTGGGGCAAGGGTTCGATTTCCTTCTCGGAGAATGAGCCGCCGGCAAGAAACTCAACAGTTGCTCTTTTCAAAATCAATGGTACAATCTATTACATTAGCTGTCAGCAATCCTGCATTAAATTCAATAGACATTAATTCCATACATGTTTATGCTCTAAATATTCTTGAACAGTGTAATAAGCTTTACTTGTCAGAATTTTTTTTACAGATATTTTAAATTTTGGAATTGGCAAACCTAGAATACATTGCGGAAGTTTATTATATACATGTATGCTCAGACCCATAAAAGATTTATTAACTTTTTGGAAGCGAAAACTTGGAGCAACAATCTTATTTTTAATTCTCGTTGTATCGTATGACTGTCAGTATGTTTACTATGACAATGTGTATTTTGCCAGACAAAGAGAATATTATAGTATATACATTGGGAAGCAACTGTAAGAATACCTGCATCTTTGAAAACATCTCGCAGATAATCTCGCGCTCTTAGTTTATAAATATATCTTACGGCTCTTTTTTGGAGGATATATATTGAATTTATGTTGAAGCACTGCCCCATAGCAGCATTCCATATGCAAAATGCAATGTAAGGCTAAAAAAATATAAAACTCTTAAACCGGATAATTTTCTTGTCAAGTTTGTTTTCTTGTCCGAGCAAGGAAATAAATCGTTCGCTTGAATAAGTATCGAACGCCTCTGCTTTTATATTGTTATTTAACATTATTCTTTTAGCTTCACGATATATCCTACATAGTAAAGAGGCAGAGGAAAACCGGGAACCTAGTGTTAAGGCCCTCCATGTCTATTAAGACACTTCCGTTCCTCACTCTCCGCCAAATTCTGGGGCTATTGTGTGTTGAGCGGCGAACTTAACGCCGCGCTTGGTGTTAACAGAGCAAGGAAATGCAAATATTAAATATTACATTTCCTCGAGTGGGAATCGAACCCACAATCTGTCGGGTTTACAGTCACAGACACCCCTGTGATTGGGGTCAAGGTAATTTAATATTTAACGAATATTATTTTTCTGTTATATTAGAATGGAGAGATACTTATTTCCAACAATAAAACATTTACTGATGTGACTGTAAGAAACCACACAATTGTTAATTCAACTATTGAAATAACATTGATTGATGAAGTGGGAAGTGTTTATGAATGTGCAGTAGAGAGTGGAGAAGAAGTTGAACGGAGGACTTATAATCTTTTATTAAAAGGTAAATATCCAATTGTTCTCGTCTATAGATATTTTTTAGTTCCCTATTTAGACACTTCATTCCCAATTTTCCTCCGAATTCTTGAGACATTGCGTGTTGAGTGGCGTATCGCCGCGCTTTGCCTAGTTACCAGAGAAAAGAAATGGAAAATATTCCTCCCATTGAGAATCGAACTCACAGCCGTCGCGCTTTTAGTCGCACGATTAAGCTTCTTCGCCACGGTTTCTTCTTATTTATGGTAGAAAAACAAATGTTTGCTATGTTAAAATAATCCAAGCTACTATTTTCAGATACTCGCACGCACAAGTCCGAAGCATACTATTTGTATGTTATAGTCATTATAATATTCTTTTTCGTCGTATTAATTATTTATTTATTATGGAAAATGCGAAAAGTGAAACAGTCTAAGAGGGAGTTACTGGCAGCAGGGTTGTGGTATTTTAACGAAGGTTTGCCAAAATCAATCAATCCAGAGCTTGGGATTGATGAACAGGCTGAGCTGTTGCCATACGATGAGAGATTCGAATTTCCATCTGATAAACTGCAATTAGGTAAGTATATTAGTATATTTTTTTTGCGCCACGCTGTATCCCGCATACATCATAGTAGGTAGAGAGAATCTAGTGCTAAGACACTCCGTTCCCCAATTTCCGCCAAATCCTAGACACGTATTGAGTGACGTATCTCAACGCTGTGATTTACCTCGGCACCAGTCCCACCACCTGTCGCGTTTACAGTCACATTTTTTTATATAAATATATCAACCCTGGGGCTCCTTTATTTCGTGAAGTTGTATATTTTCCTCCAAATGTCTGTAGATTCGATGAAAAATTTACATATGTGTTCTGCTCAATATTAATAGCAAGCACACTTTACTGGCCTGGTCTTAACGTTAATGTTTGTGCTACAAAGATATTCTTTAAGCAAGTGCGAAAATAGATAGTGAGATAAAATGGGTTTTTGTTTACACTGCCCATAGTTTAGTTCAAAATAGAGTCCATTTAATCATACGATAACGTAATGAACCATGAGCCAGAAGTGGTTATTGTGAAGGCAATAATAGAAAAAAAATTCTTACTATCACAAATATTTTAATTGACAAAACCTTGCATATAATTCGTCTGAGGCAGATTATTTAAAAAATAACAGAATTTCAACCCGCACTTTTCGGAAGACGCTTTTCACGCACTCTAGCCAATTGAACTATTCGCTGTTGTTAGTGCCTCTGTAGGGAGATTGATATAGTCTCTCTTTCAATTATTATCTTGATTTCCGAATAAAATTCATTTGATTTTCAAAACAAAAAACTTACTAAAAGAACGAGAAAGAAAATAAATATAATTTTTAGGTAAGCAGTTAGGTGCGGGTGCATTCGGCGTGGTATACAAAGCAGACGCCCGTGGAATAGTAAATGCCGAGGAAACAACTCCAGTAGCAGTCAAAATGGTTAAGAAGACCGCTGACAATCTGTACATAAAGGCCTTGGCTTCAGAGTTGAAGATAATGGTGCATCTTGGAAAACATGTCAACATCGTCAACTTATTGGGAGCATGTACGAAGAATGTCGCTAAACGTGAGTTTTGTTTACTGTATAATTAAACGGTCCCTAGGTAAAATATCGAAATTGAAACATTGCTTTTTTAATTGCTGTTATGAACTATTAACAAGGGTAGTTTTCGATTACATTTACGTTTAAAAAGGCGTAAATATTGTTTTTTTAAATTTAGTAAAATATCAATTAAACTAAACTACTAAGTAGTTCAAAAAAGCAATGGAAACATTTACGATTTTGCACCTTCGATAATTTACCTAGAAACCATCGAATTAAACGGTAAATTTAAAATTGAATCAAAGCTTTGTATCGAAAACAATAAATCAACCTTTATAGTTACAGACAGGCCAACACAATAATTTAAATTGATGATGATAGACACGGTTATTTCGACATTGACTATGATATAATTGTTCTTTAATATTTGTACATATAAAGTCACTCTTCATGTCCTATCATATATAATATGTATATTAAGAAGTAATATGTAAAATGTTAAAGCTTTATATACTTATGTATATGATAAACCAATAATTACCTACACTAAATAAATATACTTCTTCTTCTTCAAATTTATGCCATATAAATTATATAATTAATAGTTAAATGCAACTAAAACAGCACCGATTTATTTCATAAATAATACAAATGTTGTAAAATTTGTTTCAAAGTTTTTTATTATTTTTAAGTCCATTTTTTTATTATTTTTTCAGGGGAATTGGTGGTAATTGTGGAGTACTGCAAGTTTGGCAACATACACAATTACATGCAAAAACATAGAGAAGTGTTCATTGACCAGCTCACAGATAATAAAGAGAAGAATCTCGGTAGAGTCAACAGAGCTTTTGAAAGCACTACCGGCAGTACCGGGTAAGCTTCTTAGTGCTTGTGCAATATTAAGTGAATATTATTTATAGTCTTAATCATATATTATTGCATCTATTAAATTTTAATATTCAATAGCGTTATTAATCCCAACTTAATTAAAGTAAATAATTTTACAATTAAATTTTACAACTAAATAATTTTAATACTTTTTCTTAGAGTATGATTGAAAAGTGTGATGATTATATATGTTAGATTCAAATACGTCTTTATTAATAAAAATATTACCTATTTTATATATTTATAACCTATTTTGGTATTTTAAATTTATTGATATGGGCAAATTTAAGCAAATCGAATAGTAAGAAGTAGATCAAAATTGTATTTTAAGACTTTCTTACATTCATAGATATAGATCATACAAAAAGCTCATCAAAAAATAAAATAACTTTCTATAAATTTAATTTGAACAGAGTGGAGAAATATTCAAGAAAAAAAAACGTCTCATGTTATAATTTTTTATTATATATTAAATTTATTTTTTCAACATTTTAAAGTATACACAATTGTCGTACAAAAATTTTACAGTCATAGTTACAAGATGTAAAATTTTCCACCATCACTAAATATCATATTTGGTATCTAAATTTTGTTAAGCTCATCCATTCTCACAATTGCGAAGCGTACGAGAGCTGAAACACATGTCGCTGTTTTGTTTAAGCATGTAATTGTTTGTTCTAAATCTGTCTATGATTCGATGCAAGCTTGCTTTACACATATATTATACTAGCGGACGCGCGNTCCACGTTTCTACGCACAGCGGTTACGGCTGTGCGTGCGTCTTACCTCAGTCAGTGAGGACAAGTCCTTTTATATATATAGAATATCTATATATCTATCTATATACAAGGCTATCATAAATCGTGATGACTATCACAATTTATTTGATACTCTGATGTAAATATGCTGATGTTATAAATACTATTGTTTTTGTTTTTATTTTATATATATAAATTTATATATTAATTTATATACATAATTTTATAGTATAAACTGTGCTAAATTTGTTGTTTTTTGAAAATGTACAAAAACAAAAACAAAATTGATCTTTATTTTTTTTCATACAGTAGAAATCATATGATAATATGGACACTCCTAGTATTTTAAAAACCTTTTTTTGTCTCGTGATAATTTGCTAAATAGAATCTTAGCAGGTTAATAAATCAAAATAATAGAATAGTATAATAATATAATTTTACCCGATATTACTTATTTCTATATTAATAATTACATAGTGACTGAGCTTTTAAAATATTATTTATTAAGAATAAATCAAAAAATGTTTTTCTTAATTGCAAACCTATATATTATTTATACTCAATTTTTATTATATTTTTCAGTATGCATTCTGACTACTTTGGCTCCAATCATACACAAGACACTGACCACACGTTTGTGAATACTGCAAACACAAACAGATCTGCGAGAAAAGGTAAATATTCATTAATGAAAGTTGAAGTGAGGCCCTCGTGGCGCAGTGGCACGGCGTGTGACTGTAAGCGCGACAGTAGTGGGTTCGATTTCCACCTAGGAGAATTAAATATTACATATGATAGTTGAGTGCTACCACTCAACACGCAACGCCTCGATAAATTGGCGGGAAGTGAGATACCGAAGTTTTTTTATGGGGAAAGCACTAGGTTCCCAGGTTCCTTCTGCCTACCCTGTATTTGCAGGATAAGCTAAAAAAATATGATACACTATATAATATAATATACCTCTTAATTAACAAAGACCTAAACATTTTTAAATAATAATGATGTACTTACGACGTAATATATTCTGTATAAAAATATGAAATATATATTGAATGTTTTTTTCTACATGCTAAAGCTAAGGAGCAAGTGGAGTTTGCTAGAGGTAATCACATCAAAACATTCACTTAGTAAATTATGGAAAACGGAAATAAATATAAAATGGACTAAGAAGTGTTTTTTCCTATCCTCGATACTGTATAAATACATTAGGAATTACTAAAATTAAATACATTATACATATACATTAGGAATATTATGTAAATAAAGCTAATTACGTAGTACTGATTAAATTAATAAAAAGCGAAACAAAATAAATAGTTATGAAATTTTAATATTTTTTACAAAATGTATAAATATTTTAATGTAGCGGGACTTGAACCTGTTCTTATACAAACCTTTCTACCGCTGGGACCACTAAGCCATCACCAAGTCAATCATTTGTGTGAAAGAAAAAAATGTGTTTTCGAACTTAAATATTTTCAATTTTAATTTTTCTAGTATCAGAAACTGGATACATCCAACCGGAGTGGCGGTCAAATTACGAAACTGACTACATCGACGGCCGCAATCCAAGACCTTTGACGTCGAGAGATCTTTTAGCGTGGGCGTTCCAAATCGCGAGGGGAATGGAATATCTCGCGAATAAAAAGGTAAAATAGAAAATCTAGAGATTATAATACACAAATCGGTAGTCCCTACGTACATGATATAAGAGATGAACCTTCATTCCAATCTCCCTTAAACCTACAAGGGAGATTGGAATGAAGGTTCATCTTGCTTTTTAAAAAAAAAAAATATAAATATAAGTATGTAGTATATATTATATTTATTTATTCATTTTATATTTTGAGAACAAGATGAACCTTTATTCCGCTCTCCCACGAACAGAGAGTTTGACACGTCCATTTCAACGTGGACTGTCGAAATATAAGTTTAATAGTGGTAGTAAAATATAATCAAATTAATTTAATTTAGTTGTGGGTTCAATTCCCACTCGAGGAAATGAAATATTTAATATTTTCATTTCTTCGCTCTGGTAACGGAAAAGGAAAAGCGCGTTAAGTTGGCTCGAACCCATGACTACTGACCATATATATAATGTCTTATAATATATAATTGTTATTCTTTCAGGTGTTACACGGAGATTTGGCTGCAAGAAATGTATTACTAGCAGAGGACAACGTTGTCAAAATATGCGACTTTGGTCTAGCGAGAAGTATTTATAAAAACGACGAGTATCAAAAGCAAGAAAATGTGAGTTTAATTTTTTTATATATCTTTTTACTATTATGTTAAAAAAACTCTGATAGAACTTAGAAATAATAACTTTCACCATTTATTACGAATTATATTATACAGAAAAGTTTTAATAGAAACTTGTAAAAGTCGTAATAAATCATAAATGTGTTTTTTTCTTTCTGTGTAAACTACAAGAATATTTATAAAACGATTTAAATAAAATCATCCTTATAGTGTCACTGGGACCTGGATCCCCTGTCTGGGGAAACCATCGAAGTAAATTAATTATTAAAATTAAATTATTAGTGATGGGACGCGCTTATGACGCAGAGGCTCATCATCCTACTTTGAACGCGAGGTTTCGTTTCCTTTCGGAGAAATGAATTTCATATCCTCGTTCTGGTAATAACACGCATTGTCTTTAAAATTAGGCGGAAAAAGGAGAACAGAGTGACTGAACAATAGCTTTCCTCTGCCTATTTTATGCGGAATATAGTGCGAAACTGAAAGAAACTGTTATACGATCGATAGAGATACGAATTATATTAAACTATATAGATCCTTAGTTTTAGCTGATTTCTTAACCTTTTTTTCAAATTTACAGAGTCCGCTACCAGTGAAATGGTTGGCCATTGAATGTATGACCGACAGAATATTTTCTACACAATCCGACGTATGGTCATTTGGTATTGTTTTATGGGAGTTATTCACTCTGGCAAAAACTCCTTATCCAAACGTCAGTCCGACTAGTCTCGTACAATGGCTTACTGATGGGTAAAACTATATTTTTATATTTTTTTTAACTTATTATTATTTATAACTTAGCTTATTTATGTTACATGCTAACAACATAAATAAGTTGTAACGAGCGTATAAGAATTTCGACGTAACTTGATGAGAACGTATGGCTTAGTGGTCAGAGCGCCTGGATGGATTCCAGCGAGGGTTCAAGTCCCGCACGTTACCGTTACTCATTAAGTGGTTGAAAGACAACAGAGTATTTATCTATGCATATTGCTCTCCCGTTACCGAGTGATTGACAGATAAAGACAGACACAGACCAAGCAAATGGACCTAGAAAGTTGAAGCTTGGCATGTTGTAGATTGTCTTAAAGTCCACGTAAACGAATTTGCAGGCTGCATCTAGTAATATACGTTGAAGTATTTTTATTACAAATATTTTATTTCCACAGGCATCGTCTACCCAAGCCTCAGTACGCAGACGACCGCCTGTACGACGTGATGCTGCGTTGTTGGCAACAGAAGCCCACGGCGAGACCTAACTTTAGTCAATTGCAAGAAATTCTTGGCTCGTTCTTAGAGGACAACGTTCGTAATGTAAGTATTTATTCTTTATATATCTTATATGTATTCTGCAAAAATAATATTTCTGTAAAAAGTCGAGGCCGTCGTAACATAGGGGCACACCGTTTAACTGATGGTTGTGTATTTAACACGACGGTTGTCGGTTCGATTTCCACTCCTGGGAATGAATTATTGTTATTTCCTCGTGGGGCATTGATCGCTAAGCATCGATTTTCCCTGTTCAACACGTAATTTCGGAAAAGCTTTAGACTAAAAAAAGAAAATAATCTTTTTTAGCTCCACGCTGTACCCTCACAGAGAGTAACTCAACCTAAGACACTTCCGTTCCTCACCTTGCGCCTTTGCGTTCTCAGGGCATTGTGCGTTGAGTGACGAAAGTTAACACAATTGTGACCATATATTAAATATAAACATTAATTCCAGCACTATGTAGATTTAAATTCAGCGTACATGGACCTAAACGTGCGCAATGAAGGCCAAGAGGACTATTTAGCTATGGTGTGTGCACCTGACTATAATAACATGGTGACGCCAAGCCCTCACCATTATGTCAACGAAGCTAACAGCTTCTTCCCACCTACTCCTGCGCAATTAAAACATGGTATGTATTTTCTTTTACTTAATGCAATTTATAAGATTAAAATCATTATAATATAGCATTATAGTAAGTTATTTTTGAATATAAGAATTGACGTATCTGTCAAATTTATATTTAAAAAAAGTGTATTGATTAAGGCTGTACATTTTATGTATAGATGAGCTATTGTAAAGCTGAACTTACAAATATATATAAATAGGTATGACATGAAACATCACTATGTTATGAAAATAACATCGGCAAAAAAATAAATAATTCTATAATTTTTTTATTAAATTTATCGGAATTTCTATACAGGCCTTAAAATCTATTTTTTATTTAATACGTGTATTTTATTGAATTCTGGATGAAATGACATAAGTTCTTCTAAGAACAGATCAAATCATCAAATCGTCTAAAGTTGAATAAGCGCACAGACAAACAGATTGGACAAAAAAATATTATTTTAGGTTCTACATTAATTAATGTCCTCAAAAATTAATTTTTCTTATATTTTCCATGAACAGACAGTGATAAATTTTATAATAATTATTAATTTGTTATATATTTTTTTGCTGACGCTATTCTTCGATGAGACATTTACTGGGTGACAAATGACAAACTGCGTATTATTGTAATTATACAAATTTGTATGTGTTTTTTTAAGTTTTTAAGACTACATAGTTTCTATTAAACATTTGAAAAAAACATTTTAATAGGTACGTATTTATGTAGGAAAGTACACATAAGGAAAGCTCCTCTAAGCCATTCTCTAATAACATTCATAGGCCTCATACATTAATATCGTGTATGATATTGGAAGATATTTTATCATATAACATATTTTCCTTTTGTCAGCCACAACAAAAAACACGCCGATCTGATCTCGCGACATACTCTGTACGGTAATAAAAGTAATGTAATACAAAAGGGAATGTTTGCTGTCACTAACTGAAACACTATTAATAAAATATCAATATATTAATTTACATTTATATTTATTTCATATTGTATTAAATGTATTGATGTTGTATGTAGTTTAAGGGAAATGTTGCATGTCTATCTGTACTTCCTTGACATCTTTGAAACATAACTATTTGTTTTTAGACGACGAGGGCTATTTACAAATGAGTCCAGCTAGCCAATCTATATTTAGTCCAAGATTACAAAGCACTAAATTCGATTATGACGCACGAAAGCTAAACTCGGGTGTCGAAACTAGTCAAGGCTCAGAGCTGACGCCGATGTTGACTCTGAACAACATACCGAGGAGTGGGTCTGAGTCCGACCACGACGGCAACCACTCACCATATTTGAACATGTGTCAAAGGATCAGCGAGAACGACGAAGTCTTCGAAAATCAATATAACTATAAGAATAAGCAAAATAATCAGAACAGCGCCGTTTCCAATCCCACTTATATTACTTTCGACGGTGATATGAAGAAACCTCAAAATATTTCCAATAATTACATGAACATCCATGTACCTAATGGACTAGTCAAATAGATTATTTCTCGCACAAAACCTCTATTCATCTTTACTTACACTATCTATCTATCTTCGCTTCTATGTAAACTTATTGTGAAGTTTTATATGTTATAACTACGTATATATATATAATGATATTAAACTTTTAACATTTTTGTATATTCATAACAATGATTGTTTTTCAATTTTCAATTTGGACAACGACTCTTGCCGGTTTCGTCGTTGTTAAATATAGAATAATTGATTTTAAAATGTCAAAAGTAGCTAAAACCTACAAGGCATGAAACGTTTTTAACGCATTCATATATAGGGTGGAATTGTCAGCACCACTTTAAATGAAACCAAAGTTTTAACTACTCTATAAAAGCCTAATATCATTCAGAAAAAAATAATTCCCAAAAATGAAAAAGTTATTTTTTCAAACAAACTAAATAATAAAATTATCGTTTTAAAATAAAACGTCATTTGTAAAGTATAACATAGGCACGCACACACTTACCTGTCAAAGTGGCAACGTCGTACACTTATGTGTGCGTCACACGAAATAAAGTATGTATAAAAATCGTGAAATGAAAAAAAAATCCTACGTCCAAACTGTTGAGGTACCTTGATTAATTTCTTTGGTTTGGGTTTGAAATATTTTATCATATATGTAGTTTCAGTAAAAGGAGCGCTTCCGCCCTGTATATGTACTTCATTAGGTATTCTGATCTCTTCTTATTATTGGTTAATTATATAGCTTAGTACATTAGAAATCTCAATAAACGTTACGTGGCTTTTCATTTTCTCAATTCTTCTTACTCTTACGTTATCTCTTAATTTTCATTTTGATTCTTGTAATGAAATCTTTTATTGTTATTATGGACTTGAAGTTGAAGTGAATTGGTGAAATTTCACCAATTATGTGATATTTTGTTATAGATTGATGTAGGCTGGATTCGAATGTTGTACTCGTAGTTCATATTATATATTATACCTATTAGTGTGTTGATTAATTTATTTAAGTAAATTTAGTGCCAGTATTTACTTTTAAACCCACCATTATTAACATTTTGTAAATAAAATAAAATAAATATATAGATTCGTATTATTAATAGCAGAAGTCAGTGAATGTATTTTAGATAACTTTAAAACTAATTGCCAGATATAATATATATAGAAAAGTTTTATTTAACTTGACATTCAAGTTTTTTTATGTTTTTTATATAATATATAGAACGTTTTGAATTGTCTATATACATTTATATATGTATGTTACATTAATTATTAAAATTAATTGTATTCAAAGATATAAACATTGTATTTTAATATCTCTATATTAAAAAAAAGTTTTCAGCTATATTTGTAACGCGATTTTACGTGCGTTTTGTGATCCATTCAAACATTCTGTGTCATATGTATTCGAATAAATGTTTCAAATATTTTAAATATTTTTAATTGTAGACCACATTATATAGTTATGGGATTTAAATAAATGAGATATTACGAAATTAGTGATTGTTTTATTCATTACCATTTTTGCTTATTATTTTTTTATCTGTTCATCGTAGCAATTTATGTAGAAAGCAGAGTAATGAGACATGCGGTCTGCATATGCTATATAAAAATCATGATAATTTATAAATTTTGTTTATTGGATATTACTTTTATGCTACAGTTCATAATAAAATTTAACATTTTTATATATAAACTAGCGGACGCGCGCAGTTTCGCCTGATTATTGCATAGGGATGAATTCTAATATTCTATGAAACACGTGTTCAAAGAAATATTTTTAAAAGTCTTAATTTCAAATTTTATAAAAATCGGTGACGGTTTAATTTTTTTTCCATACAAACTTTAAACCCCTATTTCATACCTATAAGGTAAAATTTGTCCAAACCCCTTCTTTGTGGATGTCTAGACTACGAAAGTAAACATCTGTCCAAATATCACGTTTCTACGCACAGCGCACGGATTGTGCGTGCATCTTACCTCAGTCAGTAAGGACAAGTCCTTTTATATATATAGACTAGCGGCCCGCCCGCGGCTTTGCCTGCGTGAACTACGTTATTACTAATTTCTGTCTCCATGAGTACCTACGTCCTATAAGTGACGTCCATGCAAAATTTGAGACTCCTAGCATTTGTAGTAACGAAGCTTCATACAAATTTTCAACCCCAAAAACAACCCCTTAAAAGTCGAATATTGCAAATTCCCGTCTTAGCGAGCACCTACGTCCGTATATATATATAAAGATTAGAACAACGATTTGTATTAATTCGGTACACAAAATAAATATAAAAAGGTGATTTTTTTATTATATCTAGGTCAGACTAACTATTTGTATAAGTTCCGAATACGTTCAACGTAATATACAGAGTCAAGTCAGTATTAATTTTATTTATATTTATTTATTTACTCTTATATTTATAATAAAAGTATTATTTCGAAGTAATACTTTTATCTCTAATTTCACTGTTTTTTTTACATTCTAATAGTAAAAGTGTGCCAGCTTGACCCGAACGACTTTACGGTGACATGAAATTAGATGTCAACTGAAAATGCCGCGCACCACTGCGAGAACAACACTTTCGATCACTTCAGCGCCCTGAAACAAATATTATAAATCGTATATTATACGAGAAAGTTACGACCAAAATAATGTAATGATAGATTTTCATTAAAATAATTTAATTAATGAATCATTATTAATTAATATTTTCATTTCTTTGCTCTGGTAGCAAGGAAAAGCGAGCCTCATGAATTCGGCGGAAAGAGGGGAGCGGAGTGTTTTCATGCCCCGGCAGGGTGAGTAAAGGGAACAATGTGGAGCTGAAGATGAAAAATTATAATAAAAGTCGTTCAGTCGGCATGACTAAGCATTATTAAAACTTTTTAATAGCTGAGCTGTAGCTATATATTAAAATTTGAGAAGCCTAATTTTCATTATTTTTTTTTGTTTTTTATTATGAAAGATAAGATATGTTTAGTAGATCTGTGGTGCAATATATATATCGTTTTTTAAAATCATGAAAATATTAATTTTCCTATTATTATAATTTAGCTTCTAAGACAAGACTAAGAAAGTCTTCTATTAGAGTTAACTGAACAAGTTCTTTGAGTATCTATGTAATAAAATACTTACGTCTTTAAAGGCTTCCACTATTCCCAAAGGCACGTCAACGAACATCCTTCCGAGACTTGCCAGTGCCTGCAAGTTGAGATTCTTATAATTGATTTTACCAATTCTTCTTACTGCAATTTTGTTCTATATCTATGTAGGTATATTTCACAATTTTTTTAGTAACATTTGTTCACAAAATATCTTAATGGGAACAGCCTGTTTTAACACTGGGTTCTCAGAATTCCTCTGCCTACGCTGCTAAGTGCGGGATATATTTTTCTGTTTTCTTTATATTTTTTCTATTCTATTCGGTTATCTTAATTTATCTCCAAAATTATGCATTTTATGAAATTTAGTGGCGCGCTTAAATATGATAACCTAATATAAATAGGCATAATAAAGTCTTTATATAAGGAAAGACGGAAAACAAAGTGATCCTGTGTGAGTTTTGTTTTTACAAAACCCTAAAAATATTTTTCTCTCCTAATTGAGGAAGAAATTTAAAAATTGTTACTTTAAAAAGAGCTTAACAGAAATGTGAAATAAATTTTTAGACAAACATATTGTGCATAGATGTCACTTTATTACTCACTCCACTAGGCTTCACTTCCTTCGGGGTTGGGTCGGTGGTACCGTTATCCGCACATATCACTACGGCAAATAGACTGAATACAATAAGCAGTACGGAGTTGAAGCAGGCCATATTGACTGAGCACTGCTGTTGTGTTGTTTGCTCTTTTAAATCAACAGCTCGCTTAGGTATATGGGCTAGCCTTGTGGTGGCAACTGTAAGAATGGCATTGTTTTCAGTTTTTGTTTTTTTTTTGTGTAAAATGTATTTGTTTTTCTATTTTAAATACTAACTGTGTATATTTTATATATATAATTTGTATTTGGTATACTTTTTTAGGGTTCCGTACCTTTTGAGGAAAAAAGGAATCCTTATAAGTTTACTTTGTTGTCCGTCCGTCTGCCTCTCTGTCTGTCAAGAGCCTTTATCTCGGAAACGCTTGGAGATGTCGAGTACTTTACTGAATATACCGTATTCCTACATTTACTTAAAAAAAGATATGGCCGTTTATATCGCAAAAAACACACATTTAGACACTATAAATTCTGGTTAATCTAGAATTATGAAATTTGGCAGCTAACATCTACAGGTAGTAAGTACTAGTTCGGAAAAACTTTACATTTGTGGTTAAATCCTAAAAAAATTGTAGGCTTAAAAGGGCGGCAAAGTTTGGTATTAAAGCTGCTAATTCAAGTAAGGTATCAAATGAACGGGCTCTGGCTTAGCTAAGCTTGAATACTAGAAAAAGCTCGAGACCTCCAAATTTTTTACGGAACCCTCGGTAGGTGAGCCCGACTCGCGCTTGTCCTGTTTTTTAAATTACATAGTACCTGAGTAAGCTTTGGAAGCTATAAAAAAAGTGTTTACATTTTCGTATATATGAAATAAAAGTAGAATTTTGTACTGTGTCAGTTACGATGTTACTAACAAGAAATTGCTTGAAAAGATGCTAGAGTAGAGTATAAAATGCTTGAGGAACCAAAGAGCTTCGACAGTTTTAAGTAATCAGCCCAATTTAAGATACAATGCGCCAACGTTCTTCCTAGACTCAATAAAATAATCTAGATAACTTTGATATTGGGGGAGGGAAATTACCACTATTTTTCACGCATATAGTAGAAAGAGAACCTAAGACACTCCGTTCTCAACTTTCCACCGAATTTTTGTGACATTGCGTGTTAAGTGGCAAAACTCTCTGCCAAGCTTTGTCGTGTTATCAGAGCGAGGAATTGAAAATATTTTTATCCGTCCAGTCACAACAGTCGTGCTTACAGTCTAATACTGTGTCACTGTGTGTGTGTGTGCTATATAATATTAAAAAAAATGCTGGTTTCTTTGTTGTGAAATTTAATTAAGTCACTAGATAATCTAGGGTTTATCTATTATCATTAGGTTGTTATGCATCTGTAGTAAAGATATGATGAAATTGGCGATAGCTAAAATATTTAGATAAATAAAACCATTTTATTACTTTTTATTATTTTATTGTACAGTCGATAAGTTTATTTTGTTGCTTTTGTCTGGTGTTATTTCCTTAGCAGGTTCATGAATGCCGTAGAGGTCTGAAAAAAGTATTTGTGTAATTAAAAAAGTAAATAAAAATGTTTATTATCTGTGCAATAAAAATATTTTCTTAACAATTTTTGCTTACTTTAACTGTTTAAATTTTTATATTTTATCATTTTTTTTAATAACACTCACATCTATACATGTAGCGAATATAGCTTTTGGAATATCGGCCGCTGCTTTAAATAACTCTCCAAAGAACTGAAAAATATACAATGTAATAATTAATTACAGCGATTAATAGTTTATTGTTATTCTATGACAATAATAATATACAAATTTAAATAAATATTTCATATTTAAAATTCGAGGAACAATCCCACAACCAATCGCATTTACAGTCATACTTTGTGGCCCTGCGCTACGACTGGCCTGTTTATTATTATAAAAAAGGTATTAATCCAATATGACTATCTTTATGACCCAAGTCCCTGTCTGTTTTATGGAGGGGCAATCTTTATCTTTTACACGCAATATCGCAAATAAGTTGAAAATAGAGAAAACAGTGATTAGATTTAATATTCTTATTAAAAAAAAAATATATCAATAAAAATATTTTATTTGTGCCTATCGTGATGCATTGGACAGATTCGATTCCCACTTGGTGGAACGTACTATTTTCACCTCCCCGCTCTGGCAAGCCAAAGAACGGGGAGGTGAAGCAATTTGAGTTACTACGCTTAACACAAATTGCTTTGGGGAGAAATATTTATCACTAAAAATGCCTGGCTGGCTAGCTGGCCTGCTTGGGCCTTGCGGGATTAAGCGGGATAAAATAAACTTACACTAGTTTGAGGAGCAGCTGTGGGCTTAGCAGTAGTAGACGATGTGGTAACGGAAGATTCAGTGGTCGTTGCGTTTTTGTCATCGCACAAAACCAGCACAGCTAACGTTATGATGACAAGTGAACATAGCAAAAAGCGAGCCATGTTTCTTTAGCTTCGAACTACGGACAACCATGACGATATCTTTCTTATATACAGAAATCTTGATAGCCGGAACCGCCTTATTGTATTTTCTGCATAATGTTATGAACCATGTTTTGGTTTTAGTTGGTAAATATATAAATATATTATTGTTTCAAGCAACCTTTACTGGGATTATGATGAAATATGTTGAGTGATAAATAAGTAATTTATTAATATATATTGATAATAAATAAATCATTTTTTAATATTATTCACATTTAATATACATTCTGTTTTAATTCCGATTATAATAGATACGTCACGATGACTAAATAAGGATTTTAGGTTTTGTATCAAATTGCATTTATATACAGTACCTATATGAATATTCAACAATTCTAGCAATATTATCAATTGCTGATTCTACTTAAAATAGTAACATATTTTTCTTTTTAATATAATATACAAAAAGCGATAAATAATCTGAAAAACGAATTTATAAGCCGTTTTGGATGGAGCTTTTGAAATAAAAGTCGCTGTATAGAAATGCTATAGGTTTTTAAGATTTTTTTAAATAATACATCAATCTTAAATAATTTAAATATATTTTTAAAAATATATATAAAATAAGCTGTTATATACTTTTTGAAAGTTATTCTTAGACAACCTTAAATAGTTTTTGAAGTTTAAACAGAAAAAAAAATCTATATCATTTCCTGACAATTTTATGCAACACTCTTAACTCTAGGTTCCGTCTGCCTACCCTGCTGTGTGCGGGATACAGCGTGAAGCTAAAAAAAAATATGCCGTTATTATTCGTATATTATTTATTAAGGTTAACTGACGTAACATATATGTCTAAAAATATTCTTAAACAGTACAAATTAAAAAATGAGATGTTAACGTATTTTCATTTGGTTGTCTATATTAAAACAAATATGACAATTATTCTTTGTTGAGTGGACCAAAAAATTAAATGGTCAAAAGGACGACAAGAAAGTCTATAGTAACTAAATACACTTCAGGTCGTAGTAAATGTCTCTACGAGTAAATACTTCACAGTCTAATTAAGATTGGCAGGTTTGTTTCCCTCGTTATGTTTATTTTACTGAAGTTAAGAGTGGTCAAATGAAAACTTATGTTATCTCGAGTTTGTAAAGTCATTATTAGTGTACTCGGTACATGAAGGTTATATTTGTAAAGACTGCTAGATGGCCTCGTTTAAAAGATCCTATCTTTTGAAAGAGGTCATCTCTAGTATGCGAAATGAAGACTATATTAAATGTTTATTATATACCCACATGGAAACAAGTATTTACCAGGACAAAGGTATCTACTATCTGGCTTTCTGTGAGGAAAATCTTCCTTGTTGTCTGGAAAACTAATTTCTTTAAAAGGATGCAGATGCGAGGAACTTGTGTGGCCTTGTACTTTTGTAAACTATGTAAATTTTATATTCTAACTTATACCAGTATTCTCTTCAAAAATTTAAAGAGCAAATTTTTTAAAGTTTGCTTTAAAATATTGTATCTTTAATATATTTAGATGGAATAGACTTAATAGCAGGTTCTCCTTGCCAACCCTGCGTGAAGGTGTATTATATAAAACAAATTATGTTGCTTAAAAATAATCTACTTACTCCTTATTACATTAAACCCATTTTATATTCAAATATACTTTGATTACACTATTGAACGTAATAAGCGTCTTTGAGAAATAATATTTTTGAAAGTATGCCAGAATGTAGGTAAACGTTGTCACTAAAACTTGGAAAGCTGACAAGACCTTACCAACATAGAATGCATTTGCACCTAGAATCAGCAAGTTTGTGGAAAAGTAGATCCTTCAATACTATTTTTCATAAGCTTATACCTTAATGTCTCTAATACTTCAAAGTTTTTACTATTTAGACAAAAACTATAGGCACGTAAGGAAATGAACAATTATTAATAGAATACATCATAGATTTTTTTGTGTCTGTTTGTACATGTACATCTACAGTATACATTTGTACAAGTATCTACAGCACGAATTACAGTTGAACACTCCATTCTCCACTTTCCGCTTATTTGTCTCCTTACCAGAGCGACGAACTAAAAATAAATCATATATCCGATTGGGAATTGACCACACAACCATCGAGTTTACATTCAAACACTGTACCGCTGCAGAATATTTGGATATCGTATTTTCGCATCGCATCTTTTGTATTTAGAGGGTAGATAAAATGTATACGGTTTTGAGAAGCTTTTTATGAAATATTTTGAAATATTTCCTACAATGTTATGGAAATATGTTGAAATATTTCAAATAATAATTTAAGAAAAGGCAATAGTTTATAAATTATAAAATATTTCAATTTTGTCTTTTCCATTGTGCCAGTGAAGTTTATCGACGCCTCTAAGAGCGTAATACAATTTGTGCTGTCGAGTCCAGGGCGCAGAAGTCGCAGAAGTCGTCTTATCCCTTCACGTAGAAAATTAAATGTCTTGCCGTGAGACATCCGCGACTCGGTGTTGGTTTTTGGCAGTTGATCTATTGTCTACCCACCGGTGACTACTGTTCGTTCAACACAATCGTTATTTTCTTGAAAATATAATCTACTTTTTTGTCCTTTTTTCAAATGAATAGAGTTTTTCTAACAATTATATACATAAATCAATTGATTTTATTTGTTTGGAATAGTGTTGGTTCTTTTGATTTTCTCCAAGTATTATTTCCATAAGTAGATGCCTAAACAATGAGATAGGGGGTGAATGAGTAATTGGTGAACAATGAACGCTTACTAGGTTATTTTTGAGCTTCACACAACTAGTGTTGAAACACTCCGTATCAATTAAGACACTTCCGTTGCCTCACTTACTGCTGAATTCTGGAGGCATTGCGTATTGAGCAGCGGAACTCAACACCGCGCTTTGCCCCGACACCAGAGCGATGATATGAAAATATAAAATAATGCATTTATTTTTACTTGAATTTCCCTACTAAAAAGTTTAATTTAAATTCATGTTACTTTTGCCATACCTAGTGCATATCATAACAAAAATACGTTATTTTACAACAATTAATTATTAGTTATTTAACAAAAATATGTTATTATACTTATTAGAATTTTACTTTGAGTCAAGCAGCACAGAGAGACAAATACTGATTAATTGTAAATTAATTAGTTTGCCGAATTGCCACTTAGAGCTATCGTCACAGTAATGAAAAGGTATGTTATTTTAAATTGGTCACAGACGATACTAGATGAGACGATGTCTTAAGTAAACGTTGTAATTATTATTTACATTTTAAATTGATTTAAACTAGTTTAAAGTCAAAATTCAGAGTTTTCTGCTTAATATGGTTGGAAAAGAGAGTCCAGTTTTAAGACAATTTGTTCATTCATTTTCCGATAAAATGCAGACACTGTCGGCGGCGCGCGGGGCTCAACTCCGCGTTATGTTTTGCTGCAACGGGATACAAAAAATATCAATACAATAGAAAATTGAACCGACAACTATCGTATTTATAATCTAGACACTGTAATATATGAAAGAAAACAATAATATAGGTTAAGAATATGTGCCACATAGAGCATATCAAAAAATCCATGAAAAAAAATATAAAAAAACTTACGAATCTCTATTAAAGCATAATTTCCTTTATTTGGGTTCACTCAAGTCCCGCTCGGGCTATGATGCACTGCGCAGCCTGTATTTGCATAAAAGCGTGCATTTACCGCCGCTTCGGCAAATAAAAATCAATAGCCGCCGCCTATGCTCACACTATATTACTATTATTATCAAGTTAACAGCCCCATTGTTAGATTTTATCTATTTAATTAAGTATTTCAGTTAAGTATTCACATTATATATGGCTTAATAATTAAGCTGTTATGTTGTTTCTGATATTAAATTACGGTTTAAAATTTCGATATGTTAGAATATTTTCAAGGAAATACTATTATACTTGGTGTGTTATAAAAATCAAAATAATACAAATAGATAATAACTTTTTTACAGTGTAAAAGAAAAAAGCGATTTACTAATATAACATATTAGGTATTTTATACTAGTTATTGAATGAATTGTCGTTACGAAAAAATCATTGGTTATTACAATTATCATAGATGAACTTCTCTTTGTTCCGGAGAGTATGTGAAACAAACGATGTGGGATTTTTCACAAATGTAATTGAATATGAAAGTAAACAAGATTCAGTAGTGGTGAATATTAAAGAAAGCAATTTTCTCTGCTGCAGCAGCGGTATGGATTTCCCTCACTCAACACGCAATGCTTTTCGAATACGGCAAAAAATGGGGAGCAAAGTGTCTTCTTTGTCCTCTTAATACTAGGTTCCCTCTGAAGTTCCCTCTGCCTACAGGCATGCAGGGTACACTATGAAAGTTAAAAAAAATTGATACTTAAATAATATTCAATTACTTCGCATTATTGAATCCTGCCTCTCAACTTGCTATATTTCGAATTCATAACAATGGTCATTATTAGTAAATGTGAATTGGCTTGCCTAGTTCTCAATGAGAAAACTGTTTTACATAAATTTATAAAAACAAAGCTTAATAATTTCTTAAAATATGTAAATCTATATAATAATAAATTTTGAATATATATGATATGAAGTCGAATAAGGAAGAAATAAGAATAAATAAACAGAAATAACATTTTATGGTAATATATATTTTTAAGTATAAACAAGAGTTTACACAACCATTGTTTCACAAGCAAGTTGGAATTAAATATTTCAGTTGTAACTACACCGATACAATAATTTTATGCAAGAACTCCCCTTAATACCCTGCTCTTGTTGAACGTTGTTATTATAATGTTATATATCAAATAAAATATGCAAAACCTAGAATCTGCTAGTACGAGAAAATTGTTTGCAATTTTAATATTGAATTAAAACTGTTATCAAAAATGTTTATTAACTATTCCTTTTAGTTTTGGTTTAATTGGCCTGCGATTATTATGTACCATATTAAATTTAGAATGGATGTCATTGCACTTGGTGTGAATTGTTTTCCAAAACCAAGGATGTAATTAAAATTATAGCACAGTCGGTAGGTTAAAAAAAAATTTTTAGAAAAATTTTGAGGAAAATAATAAGTAGAGTTCACATTGTCAAATGATCACTCTTACCATTATTTTTTGCGTAGAGTAAATGTGCACAAATGTCCCTGCAAATGTTAACGACGTAAATAAGTGATATTTAGCTTAAAATAATTTTGACATAATGATCTATTAGATAATTGGATACAAAATGTTTAAATTACATAAAATATTTTATCTGCAATAAATGAATATTTTTTTTATATTACATATAAATTTTTTTTTATTTTATTAATTTTTTTTTTATATTACATCTTCTATTTATATATTCTTTTTACTCAAATTAACTTTCAAAATCCTTGTTGTTTATCTAAAATTTGCGCAATAAAAGCAAAAGCCTGAAATTAGTTGAGTAAATTTATAGAATGCCTCTTTGGATGTATTCCAAATAGCATTTCTCCCGGCGATCTTTAGTGTCTACCTCGTTTTCTACCATTATATACTTAATAAAATATCACGAATAAGTGTAAATAATAATTTCATATAGTAATTTTTCTATAAGTTTACAGTATATAATTGATATGAACTTTACTATGAAAATAAGAATTCAGTGTTCTTTCAGTTATTTTTACGGATGCACTCAATAACGGTAGAGCCACACTTTATCATGCTCACTAAGATATGGAGGTGAGCTAAAGCGTCTCCGTCGAAACAACTGCTTTGTATCAACACTGTTGATATTTATTATACTGCAGCTAGTGACAAATTTTATTTATACTATTAAGCGTTACTTTTTTTTTAAACAGATAAAATATTCACATCCATTTCATAATATACTTAGACTGCATTTAAATTTATTTTATTCCCTTATGTAGCAGGGTCTAGTGTTATGACACTCAATGGAATGTAAAAATGATAGATAAAGGAAATTTGGACCTCCTACCACTCAACACGCAAGGGCTCTAGAATTCGGCGGAAAGTGGAAAGTGTCCGAATTTCGTTTATCTTTCGTTTCGTTTCATTTTTTTCATTTAATTTTTCGATGTTTTCAATTTTTCGCTCTAATATCGTGGCAAACCTGGAAAGAAATGAAAATGTTAAATATTTTATTTCCTCGAGTGGGTCTCAGCAGTATTTAACAATTTAAAGAAAAAATAAAAGTATTAAATTATATAAGATCAATGAATACTTTTATAAGTTTTCTTGTATAACTTAATAGCATATTTTCTGTAAAAGATTGCAGAATTCCGATAGCAATCACGCATCTTTAGAGCTCGAGTATTTAGTACAGGAAATTGAGCTTCTACGAACAACGGAAAACTGTTAAGTATCTGTTCTTATCTATTCTTTGCACTTCAATAAAATGTTAAGTTTAATATAATAAAAATCTTATTAAATTTACAAATCTCAAAGTTACTTTAAGCTTTTGATAAGAACCTATGAATTAAAAGTTATTTTTATATAATAAATTTTACTTCATAGATTCGTGCCGCAAGGGGGCATGTTGTCTCCTCTCTTATTTTCTCCCTTTATTAACTATTTCTGTCACAATCTTGCTTCTGCCTACCATCTTTACGCTGACGATCATCAAATTTATCGTCAATGTCCGTTGCATTATCTTCCGAATACTATAACAGCATTATCTCAAGAACTCACTAATATTTCTACGAAGCAAATCATTAGGCTTAATAATAAATCCTAAGAAAACGCAAGCTATTATAATAGGTAGTCCAAGGCTTATTTGTCAAATCACATTTAACGATTTACCTAATATATTGTTTGATGGAGTAATAATTCCTTTTACTGAGAAAGTTAAGAATTTAGGAATTATATTCGACCAACATCTATCTTGGAAGCCACAAATTTGTGAAGTAAGCAGGAAAGTTTTTTCAGCTGTCGCATCACTACGTCGATTACGTAACTTTCTACCCATCCCTACTAAAGTTGCGCTGGCACAATCACTCCTACTACTAATTCTTGATTATGCCGATTGTTGTTACCTTGACCTAAAGGAGGGGCAATTAAATAAACTCGAGCTATATTCCCGAATACTATACGACTCGATCATATTTCCGAATTTCGTAAAAAGCTCCAGTGGCTCCTAATTCGATTTCGCCGGAATACTCATGTTCTTTGTCTTCTGTATAACGTTCTGTTTAATCCATCTTCCCCTTCATACCTCAAAGAACGATTTAACTTTTTATGTGAATCACATAATTTCTCCCTCCGCTCCCAATACACATTATCTCTTAGAATCCCTTGCCACTCTTCTTCCTTCTTCACAAATTCCTTTTCTGTTAAATCTGCTCGCTTGTGGAACTCTTTACCCGTTAAAATAAGGCAATCTCGAACTTTAATGACCTTAAAAAAATGTTGAAGGAATATTATTTGACACTTTGAGAATCTTAAGTTACAATAGTTGACAAATTTAATTTAATTAATACGTTTACTGTTCCTATAAAATCTTATGATATATGTATATGTGTATGTAGGTATGTTTGGTGTATGTATGTATATGTGTATATATTTGCCCATTTCTATATTTTATATACTCCGATTTATTTAGTACACCCCTCCTAATTTAATTAATGCTCTCCTCTATCCAAAGGTCGCCTGGGAGAGATTAGCAATAAGGCCGATTGTGCTATTTTTTTTGTATCATTATAAACACATTTGTAATTAATTATTTGGTGTGCAATAAACTTTTACATAATCTTAGAAAAAAAATATAGACATAAACTAACATTATAAAAAATGTAATTTTTATCAAAAATTGTGATTTGCATTAAAGTTAGTACAATTCGAGGTAGTCTTGAGGTCCGTGACGTAGCGGATAAGCTCCAAGAGCGTCGCTTGAGATGGTTTGGCCACGTTACGCGCCGGCCTAAGAACTATGTCGGGCGCAAGTGCCTTGCTATACCAGTTCCTGGGGCGCGACCTCCCGGACGCCCAAGGAAGCGCTGGTTGGATGTCGTGATGCAGGACATGAGAGCCAATGGTCTTACCAAATTGGTCTTGCGTCGAGGACGCAAAAGATCGTGTAAAGTGGAGTAGGTTGAGTAGGAAGGCAGACCCTGGTAATAGCCGGGATTAATTCCAGGAAGAAGAAGAAGATTAAAGTTAAAGATACAATAAACTCATGAATGAATTCAAATTCATCTAAAAATGTTGCAAATAAATTGAAAACAGCAGGAATTTCATTATTCAATGTTTAAATCAATAATAAAATAATTTCCATAGAGTAAGTGCTACTTCAAACAGAATATAGCTATTGATACGAACTGACGGGCAATTTACTGCTAGTAAAAGAGTAATTCCATAACGGTGCTAGTACGACGTGCACCGGCTAAAGTTTTATATTTCGTTTCACATAGTTAAAATGTTTTGTTTATCACTAACTCAGGTTCCTTTAATGAACTTGGAAAATTCTCTGATTATAATGTTATATATTCAGATTATTTTCAGGCAACCAGGAAAAATGCGGCGTTGAATTCCGCCACTCATCATGAAAGGCCCCCCGAATTTGGCGGAAAGTGGGACAAATATGTGTCTTAATGGGAACGGGGTGTCTTATCATTAGGTTCTCAGGTTCCCTCTGCCCTGCTAAGTGGGATACGCCGTAAAGTTATATTTTTTTCAGTTTTCTGTGTATCAACCACAAAGCAGAGTAGACAAAGTGAATATAGCCTTGAATGACTGATCGGGGTATTGAATCACCTCGCTTACCAGATTTTTCTTACCAGAGCGTGGAAATAACGTAACTTTATTCCACTGCGCCTCGATGAAAACCCGTAATACCTTATAATCCTTAAAAATTATAAAGGCCCAACACTTTTGTTTCCTTTGGTGCAAACGAAGTATGGGAGAAAATGTTCTTCAATAAATATTTAGTTATAAAAATTATAAAATTATTTATTTTGATTTTGACTATTAATATTTAAAAGATTTAAATAGTCTTTAATTTATTTTATAGTACAATATTAAATTATTTTCACCATCCATATTTTAAGTTTAGATCTTAGAGTTCCATCATCAATTTCGATACTAAAAATTTTGATGGCTGCTCTGCACGGGATGTTATTAGGAATTGAAAAGATAGTACAAGTTTATCAGGTTCTTATTAAACACAAGAAAGTCAAATTTAAAAAAATATATAAAAAAGTCATTACAGTTGTATAAGAAAAGTCCACGTTGTGAGGCTGAGGGCAAGCAGCGGTCATTCCATTAGCGACACACGTGTTGCTATTTACACGCAAACTTCATTATCGCACCTTCATCGGTAAGCTTTTATGTTTCGTGTGAAAAGAAAACCTTACACGTTCTTATGTTTAATAATTGGAATAAAATTTGTAGAAATGGTAAACAATTTATTTAAGAAATAATAAAAATAAAAATTATTTAGTTAAGAAAGAAAAAATATTTAGTTTCATATCTCTACGCGACCTTGAGGTAAATGGTCTTGACAGACGGACAGGCACCAAAGTTATTTTATAAGAGCTCCGTTTTTTCTTTTGAGGTACGGAACCTTAATAATGATAGATGATAGATATAATAATGATAAGGTTTTCATTACGGATATAATAAGCAAATGAATATAAAACTTCTTCCGGTCGGTCGGTCTTATCCTAGTACTTTTTTTATAAATGACCATATTAACATATTATATAGTCTGTTACATAATGTATCAATTGTTAATAATACTATTAATGAGTTGTTTCATCACAAAGACTAGATTTCCTCGAAGGCATTCAATCGGCCACTGCACATTGATTGATGTGTAATCGACAGTATTAATCCTGTAAATGTATACATACATCTGCATATATCATCTTCACGCTGTACCCTGGATACAACAGGGTAAGGAGAGGGATTTGATCCCCACTCGAGGAAATGAAATTTTACATACATACATTTCAATCAATACATACAATTTTTGTAAGGATTTTGAATAATTTGGCTATAAAGTAGCTATCTAATAAGTTGCGAAGCCGTGCGTGGGTCGCTAGAACATTTAAAAAAATACTGCCTGGAATTATTACTTACACCTACGCTTAAACATTTCAGTAGGCGTTTTTACACGTGTAAAAATAAGGTTAAATTACAAAAACATCTATGTGTACATTTGTAACAGTCTTTGTTAGTAAACTACTTTTTATGAAATTTGGATGTAAGTGATGTATAGAATGATATTTAAACTTAATATCAATTATTTGATATTTGGAAGAAACACACACACTAAATTCAGTCAGTTGAGTTCATTTAATGGTGTAACGAGCGTGCCTTTTAAGAAAAAAACACTTCACCAATGTTGTCATATGGAGAATAAATGGAGAAGATTGGAGAAAGAGACACTCGAAAAACAAGATAAAAATACATCAATCACATATAACAAAATAAATAGATATTTACAAAATGTAATCAATTACTTAGGGAAGCTAAGTTCATTTATTATATTTCTAATCTATATCAACCGCCATTCGCCATTTCGTCTCTCGCCAAAAATGCTTATAAGATATTTATATTAATTTAAAGCTACAAACATTATAAGTTTAGATAGCATAGTAAAGTTTTCGCTAAATTTTATTTTGTATGGATTTTGCTGAGTCAATACGTCCCTAAGACCTAGGACAGTAACAGGTGCGTACACAAGGCTTTTATAACTCGGTATTGCATACGAAATATAATATATTTTGAACAAGAACAGATTTTTATTTTTGTTTCTTTCGTAGCTATTGCTATATCATTAGATAATAAGAATAATCAGCTTCACGCATATCCCACACACAGCAGGGTAGGCTGAGGGAACCTAGTGATGAGACACTCCGTTCCCCACTTTCTGGCGAATTCTGGAGGCATTGCGTGTTGAGCGGCAGAACTCAACGCCGCGTTTTGCCTCGACACCAGAGCGAAGAAATGGAAATATAAACGTATATTTACACATATGTTTTGTCATGATACACATTTGTTTTGAAACATCGTTGCAGTATTATAATGATCGTTACATCTAAAACATTCTTTTGACCTTTCAAAATATAAATCTGAACACCTGCGCTTTCAATCGTATGAGACATGTTGTTCGTGTTATTTCGCTTACTTTTCTTTGAGAAAATCCAGAAGTCTTGTGTAGTACAAAAATAGCGTATACGGTTTTTACAAAGTGTATGATTTTTTTTAACATGTTTTCTCTGTGCCCATTGAGAAAGAAAATCATTGATAAATAAATTGGTTATTATAAGTTTACAAAAAAAAATCGCCTGCCCTCGATTTAGGTCATTTCATCCAAAATTATCAACGTGACGTCGTAAAAAATGCATTTTTTGCCCGTACAATTTTAAATTATGAAATAACCTGAATCGAGAAATAACAAAATTACTAATATATGTGGATAAAACCGCGAATGGAAGACTAGTATATAACAAGCATTACTATTTTTATAATTACAAAAATTATACTAAAATATCATTTTTTTCATATAAGAATTATTTTCATAATATTTTTGGCAGTCATGTCAGATTTACTTAACACATATAAATTCTGTTAATGTCATAATTGAAATGTTTATTTATTAAATAGATGTCAATATGTCAATTCGTATACACAAGCCCAGCTTGTTGTGTTGACCTCTTTCTAAAAGACCTAATATTGCTCAATCAATAACATTTTAATTGTAACGTTATTATCAAATATTAGATTAATATCCTGGTACGGTTAACCATAGCGTTTGTAGGCGGAAGCAGTTCCGCTGCCTAACGATTGCCTACCACACGCCGTGACTTGGATTCGATTCTTACTCTTGACAATTAATTATTTCCTCGTTCTAGAATGGGAAAGTGTGTCGTCGATTCCTCCACTCACACCGGATAATGGATACACCATTTCGAATGGAAAGTAGAGAATGGAGTGTTTTGGTACTAGGTTCTCTATGCTATTTGCGAGATACAGCGTGAAGCTTATAAGACTTTCGACGTAGCTTGATGAGAACGTATGGCTCAGTAGTCAGACCGCTTGGACGGTTTCCAAGAGGCGCGGCTTCAAATTACGCTACGTTTAAATTTTTATACGTTAAAAAGTATTATCATAGTTAAAATTTTATTGAAATTAATAGTTTTGTATTAGGTCACTGACAAAGGCTATATTTAAATATTGCCCTATCAAATGTTATACTGCTTAGAAATAATTTTACTTAGAGAAGCTTAA
This sequence comes from Heliconius nattereri, assembly GCA_013403645.1. Classification (NCBI taxonomy): domain Eukaryota; kingdom Metazoa; phylum Arthropoda; class Insecta; order Lepidoptera; family Nymphalidae; genus Heliconius; species Heliconius nattereri. The sequence goes on from JAAIXI010000236.1 coordinate 5,254,715, forward strand.
CAAAGAGGTCTAAGAGATCTAATCTGCATTTCATATCAAGCCGCATTGAAATTAACGGCGGCGAACGTGTGATTACTATTCATAACTGTGGCTCTTGTAGCCTTTGTCAATGTACGCAACAAATTAATTCGACGATGAATACTCGCTCTTGTCCTTGAGATTACTAGGTTACCTTAGTTTATGTTTATAGGATCTTTGGAAATCTTAATTCATTAAGAGTAATTATTATAAATGTTAATAAATTGTTATTTGTGGGTAGGGTGCGACAGGTCATGGGTACGATTCCCACTCGAGGAAATGAAATATTTAATATTTTCATTTCTTTGCTCTGGTATCTCTAGGCAACGCGTGGCGTGGAGTTCTGCCACTAAACACGCAATGCTTCCAGAACTCGGCGGAAAGTGAAGAGGGGAGTATCTTAGCACTAGACTATCTACCAGGGTAAGCACCCTTCTTCATGCGGGATACAGCGTGAACCTAAAAAAAAACAAATAATTTTAGTGGGGAATGGAGTGTCTTAACACTAAATTTCCTCTACTTTACCTGCCACATGCGGGACAAAGCGTAAAACTGAGAATAAAAATATTCGAAATAAAAACAATATAAATTTATGTTTATAAATTATTATCACACAAAGTAAATTATATTAATGTTTGTTTACTATGTATACACTGGCAAAAATAATAATAGATATTTGTTAACAGCCAGAGTTGTTAATTATCTAAATCCTAACAACGGCTCCAGCTTCGGTAACTTTTATACGAAAACACGTAGAAATAGGAAAAGTTTGTATCTTTTCATTACATTGATTGAGTAAAAGTGATTTGCCACAATGAGAACGAGGCTTTCGCAAAAATAGTAACACGTGTCTCTCTAATGGAGTGACTTCTTTTGTACATATAGCCTTTTATAAGTGTAAAAGCATGCTCACGCTAATTTTTCCTTTAAACGGTTTTGTTTTCAGCTTCAAGCTGTATTCGGCCTGTAACAGGAGACCACCACCACCAGAGCGAAGTAATGGAAATATTAAATATTTCATTTCCTCGAGTGGGAAGGTTCAGCGTGTGACTGTAAACCTGCCGTGTTTATAGTCACATGCTTGTTCTCCTGCGCTAAGACTAGTCTCAAACGAAGGCTGCTTTAAACGTTTTTTATTTATTTTATGTCGTGGATCACGTGGGTGGTACTATGGCTCTCTTAGTGTTAAATATGTCTGTGGATATTTTTTACTAGGTTTCTGTTAACGTAGAAGATTTATATAGATAATAATAGGCTGATTTCATAGAATTCCTGACCGGATTGGATGTTTAAAATTTTTGAAAAATGTATATACTACCATTATAGATAGGGTAATGGCACAAGCAAACGACTCAGTTTTTACTATAAAAATCTTTTGCGTATTGAAATTTTGTAAAATGAAATTCATAAACTCCTCTATTCTCTATTTTACTTTTACCTGCAAACTGATATTACCTATTATGATAAAAACGTTATAGTTTCAAAAAAATGTCATTATTAATTGTCTGGTTGACAAATCTTGACATGACTCCCGTAATAGAGCATGATATTTATTATGCCATACTTTTATATTATAAATGCTCATAAACGGCGTTGAACATGTCACGTAAATATTTTCATATTTATTTAAACAAATATAGTGTAAAGAATGAAGTACTTGCAAATAACAGCAGAATATCAGAAAACTAATTTTAATGAAAATGTTGGTTTTTTATTAAAATTGGGTCTTGAATTTATATTTTACTTATTTTTAATGTTAATAATAAATATAAACGTTTCGATCGATTTAATATTTGCGCCGAGGTTGACAGTTTTCATCAATTCTGTATTTCAAAGTGCATGACAGAGTGCGGATTTCCTAGTATTGGGAGTGACCATTAGGTAGCTAACATTATGTATGCAGACTAAAAAGAAAAATGTATGTGCACTTTCATATGAAAGTGCGTGTTGAAAAATATGAAAGCAAGTGAAAATGTATAAGTAAAAAAGTACAAAAATTATATTAAAAAAAAATATATATTTTACATATCTACTTCATGTTTAATTTCAAACTATTTCAAGTATAACTTTTACCTGCTTCACCCACGTGGATAGAATAAGTTTTGTATCATACTTAGATGATCATTCCAAGTGCCCGACGACGACGTACTGCATGTACAGTACATTAAATGGATTACCTAAATTTATTTCGTCTTTGACATGTCCGAAGTGCACAAAAATTCGACATTCTATTCTAATATTTTCGTATAAGTCAATTAATTCGATATATTTTTGTTATAAAAATTACTCGTATATGCGTGCATCGCTAACGACTGCGTTTTACATATCGTAATATTGCTCTTATATTTAGTTTAGTTTAAAAAATATTTCGATTAATGAGAACGCTAACTGGCAACAATCCAAACACTTGTTTGTGATCTTGTGAGATATAACGGTGCTTGGCTTAATTCTCTTTCTCGTGTCTTTGTTATTTATACATACATATGTAATGCACGTCTCACTATTATTCTAAGTAGTAGTCTTTTCATACGCGCATTTGCTTGTATACACAATGTTACAATATATGTATATTTTTTTATGTTTTAAACGATTTATCCCGCAAATTATAGGGTAAGTAGGAGAGAACTTGCGTGCTAAGTCCATTCTCTGCTTTCCGTCCAAATTGGAAACATTGAGTATTGTGTGGAAGCGAAATTCAACGCCGAGAAATTATTAATTATTAAGTACGTATATTTACGATCAATCATATTTTTATTATTAGCAGTAATATTATATAATTATGTTAAATGTTACAATTACAAAACGATAGAAGTATTCTTTTCATTTAGTAGGCAACGTAATAATTTTAATTTTATATAAAAGTTGTAAGCAAACAAAATTTAAAATTGTATTTCTTAAATAAATCTCTTTGAGAAAGTTTATGTCTTATTTTAAAATAGAAAGACGGCAAACTAGGTAGGCAGTAAAGACCATCGAGAGAAATGCTATTTGGAAAGCCCCCAAAGGAACGTTTGAAAAAATTCAAGTAAGTAATTTCTAGTATTTGTCGAATTTGAGATGAATAAAGAGAACTACTAAATTCATTTATATATAATATGTTATCGTATTAATATTTTATAGTCTATTTTTTTAAAAAATGATGTTAACTAACAATTTTTTATTATAAATAACCTAGTAGATTTATTACAAGTTATGTTTATTTACATTACTAACAGAACTTGCAGTTCTGAAATAACAGAAAGTTACTTAGTGTAATTACTCTTCGAGTCTAACTAAGGAAACTTCATGTGAGTTTCTGTAACAGACTGGTCAATAACGTCTTTGTTGAATATTACTAAAAATATACATATATTATACCTTAAATTTGCTTTTCATATGGTTCATATTTTTTTTAAATTCAAAAAAGTGAGTTTCTAAGATTATGAAATAGTGCAAAATTAATATTTCCATTAGTCCTGTTGTTTTGTTATATTTATAATTTATTGTTATTTATACTACTTTTTAATATTAACAACTAAACTTTAGACACAACTTTTAGCCTATCTGTGGCGTATACAGCCGTTTGTCATAAGTAATGTATCTTTGCAATTTCAAAACTCTCGTAAAATATATTATGGCGATGTATATTCGCCCCTTGTTAAACATTTTCATATAATAAGTCCCAACTGAATCAATAATACTTTGGAACATCCGTACACTTTCCGCCAAATTTTGAAGGCACTGCGTGTTGAGTGGCGGAATTCAACGCCGTGCTTTTTGGCTCGAGTAGGAAATGAACCCATAACCTGTCGCGTTCATAGTTCCACGGTTGTGCCGCGACTGGCCTGGCTAAATTTTCTTTAGCATAAAAAAAATCTGAAATAAGAAAAAAAAATATAGAATTTTGGTATATCTACTTTTAACTAGGTAGCTAAAGCAAATTCAGTACATTAGCTTTGGTGAAATAAGAGGTTGTAATATATTGTTTTTTTTTCAGATTATTTATATGTATATGTTTATTATAATACACTCTTCATATGTGATTAAATTTTTATTTAATAATATAAGATTTTGCACAATTTAAAATGAATAAAGAGACTATTGACCTTTACGAACAAATGCTATTTCAATTCACAAGTTTTGCCTTAGCGTTGTCAATAGCTGGACAGGGAGCAGGGGCCATTGCTTATTCATACAATCGACTGCACTTTCAATTATATCCTAGATAATCAAAAATTCATCGTTTTATAGTTATCCTTTGAAAATTATATATATATATATATATATATTTACAATGTTAAGATATATGGTTAAATTAATATCTGTCAATTCGGCGGAAAATGAGGAACGGAGTGTCTTAACACTAGGTTCCTTTTGCCTAACCCGCAGTGTGCGAGATACAGCGTGAAGCTGATTTTTTTACTTTTTATTTTATTCTTCTAATTTTTATCAACGAATCATTATTGTAATTGTGTTCTGAGTCAAATAGAACTGAAAGTCAAGACAAATCAAACCAACCTTTCTTTGCTCAGAAGTCCTTCAACTTTCGGCTTCATCTTCAGTCTCTGGTTAGAGGAGTGGTTTTCAATCACCATTAAATATATTTTATTATATATTAAATATATTTAATGATTATATAAAGGAAAGGAAGGAAAGGAATTATGCAGAAATGAATAGTGCAATTTTGCATAATTCCTTCTAATATTGTTGGGGCGCCCATCTTAAAAATAATATCGATTATATAAAATTTAATTGTCTTCAGAACTGAACTCGTTATCCAAATTTCAGATCAATCGGGCAGTGGGAAAAGGGTGGTCTCTGGATTTTCCATTAATTAGACTAGCATTATTGTTATATATAAAACTATATGTAGTAGTATATTAAACTATATGTGTTATTACTTATGACATATTTCAATTTGTTATTAGCTAAAATAAAAGGTTTAAAATAAAGCATCAAATTAGGTGCAGCCATTTCAATATGACCCAATCAATTTACATAACATTGATAAATATTGTATAGCAGAGCTATCAATAAAATTAATTGCCAATATGAAAATTTCACTTTGTCGTATTAACGTATAATTTCATATCAATCGGATAATTTATATAATTTCGCTGTAAATGCAAACAAAAAATACAAATTTTAGTATTATAAAGATCGTTTAATAGAAAAAACTTAACCAAGAAGAATTTTGTTGACAAAGCTTCAGTGCATTTTTTATATTTGTGTAGCCAGAGGAACCTTGAGAAACTAGTGCTATGACACTCCTTTCGCATTAAGACACTTCCTTTTCCCACTTTTCACCGAATTCTCGAGATATTACTAGTTAAATAGTGAAACTCAACGCCGCGCTTTTCCTCGTTACCAGAGCAACGAAATAAAAATTATGTATTAATTGTCATAATTATTACTATAATAACATCTTCGTTAGAGTCCCAAATCATAAGAATTATTAAAAGTTAATAATATTATCAGCACTAATTAATTTTCATTTTATCTATAACCAGAACTTCATAAAATTGGAAATATAATAAAAACAGAAGTTCATTAGTAGCTCTGCGCAATGAACTGTTGATAGTTACCAAATGACCTAGTTGAGGCTGGTCACTTCGCAAGGATTTATGCAAGGGCGGCGACGCGAGAAGCCCGCGGCGACTTGCACTGTTGCTTCGCTGCAGCCGACCGCACTGCTCTACTGCAAGCGTAGGCTTTGATTAATGTATGGTATACGAGACCGTACCGCCGATAAACTACTGAATATATGCCTCATCACTTACTGAGACCAAGACAATATGGTATCCTTAGAAATTGCACTTTATAGCAGTTTAGATGGTAAAAGCTCGGCGTAGAGTATCCAAAAGTTCGGCGAAAAGAGGGGAACGGAGTGTCGTAACACTAAGCCGCCTCTGGCTTCGTTGCTGAAGTTGATTTTCGTAGTTTGGATGCAAGATATTAGAATAAAAATAGTTGCTTAATATAATATGTACTCGTAGATGACACAAATGATTTGAGAAAAATGAACTCATTTCTACATAAAGTCTATAATTTAGTGTATTATCACTATTTTCTCTTCACGTTGCTCAAAAAAAGCATTACAATATTTTAATAGTGTATACCTTTTATTGTTGTGATTAGTTATAATATTTTCTTTATGAAAATAAATAAAAAATGCGATTTCTCGATTTTTTACAAAGGCGGGGAAATATAACTAGTTCTTAGCTTAAATCGAACCTTTAAGTGGCTATCCACTTAAAATGTATGATTTATTACGAAAATAATACACAAAAAAATATATAATGATATTCAATATTTAATTCCTACAATAAATATTGAATGGGACTAAGTTTGCTGCCATTAATTATTCTCAAGATAGCTGAATCCGTTTCATGATATAAATATAAATCTCAACTAGCACTTGACTGGATTTATAATTAAAAGTATTTTTTTTTCTTTTCAGATACTCTTTTTACGTTACTTTTAGTAAAATATTTTTACTGACAACAAATAATAATAAGAATTTAAGCACACAATTATTAATAATAAAAACATATCAGCTTCACGCTGCTTCCTGCAAGCAGCAGGGGAGGCAGAGATAGCCTAGTATTAAGACACTCCATTCTCCATTTTCAATTTGGAGATATTACGTGTTGAGTGCACAACCAGTCGCATTTATATATGTGTACTGTAACACGACGGTTGGGAGTTTGATTCCCATTTATTATTATTTTCATTTTTTCACCAAGCCAAAAGCCCGGCGTTGAATTCCGTTTCTCAACAGGCAATGCTTCGAAAAATCCGGCGGTAAGTGAGTAGCGAAGTGTCTTAACACTAGGTTACCTCTGCTATCCATCTATATGCGGGATACAACCTGAAGCTGATTAATTAAACAATAATAACTAATTAAAAACCATAATTTATTACAACAATTTTTATCTTCCATTGCAAAGTTATCTATTCACTTACAACGATAACCATCGTTCAAAGTAATGGCGAAGCAAGTGCCACGAAGCACTCCATAAATTAATGTCGTTCCAATTACGCGACTCATTTCGCACGGAGCGTGTCTATCTGCGATGTCTGACCGTGACATCCGCCGCGATCAGCAATTATTTACACAACTACTGTATACCTCCACCTACCTACCACCTCCTACCACCGTTTAACATTCGTCTTCTAACTACGACTCGCTTGTTAGGGTAGAATTTTTAATGAAACTGCGAGAATATGTAATTATTCCTTGTAGAGTTAACCACTATTTTTATGTCTTATACAGGTTGGAAGTGGCAGCGCTCCTTTTACTGAAACTGCAAATAGGGTTAAATATTTCAAACGCAGAACTAAAAAAAATTAATCAAGGTACCTCAACAGTTTGGACGTAAGATTTTTTTTTCATTTCACGATTTTTATTCATAACTGTATTTCGTGTGATGCACACATAAGTGTATGACGTTGCCGCTTTAACAGGTAAGTGTGTGCGTGTCTATGTTATACTTTACAAATGGCGTTTTATTTTAAAACGATAATTTTATTATTTATTTTGTTTGAAAAAATTTAACTTTTTCATTTTTGGGATTTTTTTTTCTGAATTATATTAGGCTTTTATAGAGTAGTTAAAACCGTGTTTTCATTTAAAGTGGTGCTGACAATTCCATCCTGTATTAAAGTGAGGCACGAAAGTGTCTTAATTTGGAATAGAGTATCTGAACATTAAGTTCCCAAGTTCCCTCTGCCATACAAAATTTACACATACAAAATTTCATCCCCTATTTCAACCTCTTCACCTTCTTTTTCCATGATAAATAGATGCCCATGATCAGTCCCAATGTCAACTCCATATCTTTATTAAAATTGCATATTAATTATATTTTAATTTCATTAAATGTTGATCAATATTCGATATCAATTAATAATTGGCGTAGAGGGTAGTTTTACACAAAATAACTAAATTGATTATTATATTAACATGAAGAAAACTCGAATATAAATTATCATAACATATTAGAAATGAAATATATATTTTTTAATTATAATTGCAAGTATAATTTCCGGAAACATATTTTATTACAGTAACATAATGATGGATATGCAAATGTTTGTCACCGTAATATAGTATAACGCTGAGGATCGTTAATCTGTCTCGTTACTGAGTAGCTGTCACGGGAAATGAAATAATATGTTTAGAAACATATTGTTCTATTGCAAAGAATATATATATATATATTCTTTGCAATAGAACAATATGGTATTTTTTGAGTTCTAATTGATAAAGGTCAGTTGTGGCACAGGGGCACAAAGTGCGACTGTAAGAGCGACAGTGGGGTCGATTCCCACTCGAGGAAATGATGTGTTTTTGTTTCTTTGTCGAGGCAAGGCGCGGCGTTGAGTTCCGATACTAAACAGTCAACTGTCCAATCAGATTATTATTAATTAAATTCGAATCCATTAAAATCTTAAAATTTTATTACAGAAAACACGTTTTAAAACGTTTTAAGAAAATATTATAAACATTGAAAGTTTTAAATTAAAAAATATAAAAACACACTGCTGCTCTATCGCCGAGCCAATGCATAATCCAATAAACTTTAACGAAGGTATTCATGATAAAAAGTTGAATTAAAATTTAGTTGAAAGCCGGCAGGCAGCACGGCAAACCACGTCTATATAAGTGTTGGATCTCTTAAAATGGCGATTACAAAATAAATACATTTTTTTTATAACATTTCTTGTCATTTATTTACATAGCTTTTAGACATGAATTATATTTAAAAGAAAAATCTAAACTAATTATTTGGACATACACTTTCAAAAAATTAATTTACCCAGTCACTTACAGTTTTTGTTTTTAATTTTTTAGGGTTTGAGTAGAGTACGAAACAAATACGTAACAGAAGAAAAAAATTTTAAAGTGGATAATAGCGAAAATATCTTTGTATAGAGTATATATGGAGTGTTCGTGCATTGATAAAATAGACGTACGTAGACTAAATTTCAAACACATTTATAACTCCTTTAATAACTAAATAGTAATAAAACAACAAAGGCTTTTTAATTTTATATTTTCGCTACATTTTTGGCCTCCACTTTGAATAAATGTAGCGTCAGTAAGATTTTTGATCGCTGACTGAGTGCTACCGTTTCGGAACAGGTGCGGCCGTATCGACCTCACAGTTCACTAATTGTTCTATAAATGTAGTCGGACATAAGCGAATCAGTCTCTGTGAATCGAAATGAGAATTTTGGCGCTAAGTTTTAATTTATAACTAAAATAAGATATATTATATGCACGTTACATTAGGATTAGAAGAGCTTAAAATATATTTTCTTACTTTAGTTATAGGTATATCATAATTACTATTTTATGAAAAGGTATCAATAAAAAATAACACATGGATAGTTCTGTGCGGGTTTCGTATTTTCAATTTGATGACTATTGTTTAAGCTTTTATTTAAATATATTATTTTAGGTACAGAGATGGATTTTCCGCTAAGTTCTGTCTCCACTCTATAATTTATTAGTTAAACTCCGTAGAGACGGCGCAGTAGCTGTAAGCGAGACAAGCTGTGGGTTCAATTTCAACTCGATGAAAATAAATATTTAATATATTTATTTCCTTTCTCTTAAGCTAAAAGCTAAAAAAACTCCATATGCAAAATTGAAATTACTTAACGACTGAAAACATAGTAAACTTTAAGTTATTTTTTTATAAATGACATGACAACGAATAAAAAGATTAAAACGCTGAAATCATCAACCAATAAAAAAATCTTTTTATAAGTTACAACATAGATGCTTGAAGTTTTTGTGAACCTGTCGGTGTACCAATTAGTGTTGCAATATTTGTAGATTCGTGCTTGCTGTTTTTTGCATATTTGTTCTATATTTATATACATACTAGTGGACCCGAAACCCGCTACGCAAGCTTGAACTATACGAATACTTATTAAATATATTTATGAAATTATTTTCAGTTTTCAATAGAGAGATGCTTTAATCAAGCTCATTTTGGGTGACGTTTTCTAACGAAACTTTGCAAATCGTTGCTTAGCAACGGTTGTTATTAACATGGCTGAATAAGTTGCATGTCAAATTAATAAGTATTTTAATATATTGGTATACTAGTGGGCCCGGACGCGGCTACGCCCGCGAAAATATAAGCCTAAATAATTAAAATAAGTTAAAAAATAATAATAAGTGGAGATTTATTATTAGAAAAAATGTCTGAGTAACCGAAATGAACAAACAAAAGAAGTAAAAGTAACTAAAGGAAATTCTTAACATTAGAAAAAGTACCTAAAGTTTGCCGTGCGCGCGTACTAAACATTTTTCTATATTAAATAATTATTAATTTTTGCGAACAATATTAAATAAAATCCCAAATGATTAAAATTACGATATTTTAAGTGTATAACATCGGTATAGATAACCGAACTAAGATTAATTAATTATAAGCAGCAAGTAATTACATAAAAAATAATATTAATTCGAAAATATATAAAAAATTACAAAATCAACAAAGTCATCTGCCCGTTCGCGTCGGTCATACTACACAACTCGTAGGCTAAGTCATTTGGAATCAGTGACATCTCCTTAATTATTTATTAGAATGTTATACAGTAAACTATAATTTCCATCTAGATGAAATGCTAAAAGTGACTATTATATTTATTTTCATAAGGATGAATATCAAATTATAGAAATCATCTAATTTTTGTTAATGTATACAAATCTATATCGGCGCGCGCCATGTCTGCATTAAGCAAACTCACTTTGGGTGACGTTTTCTTAAAACAACAAACTTTGCAAGCCGTTGCTTAGCAACGCGTAGCGACCATTGTTATTAACATGGCGGAATAAATTGCATGTCAAATTAATTATTATAATATATTGGTATATATCGAAAATATTACAAATATGAGGAAAAAAAAAGTATCCTATGTTCATCCCGGTACCCTCAAGTATCTCTATATGAGTATTTTATCACAATTAAATTAGCGGTTTGGGCCTGATTGCGTAAAAGACAGACAGACAGACAGAGAGAGTTACTTTCGAATTTATAATATAGGTATGGATAAT
>JAAIXI010000236.1:5267091-5390707 GCA_013403645.1 Heliconius nattereri
AGGTTAACCAGCGGTGGAGCACGAGTAGTGCTCCGAGCCGTGGCAGAGCCTCGACTGAGCGTACAACGCCCGCGTGGCCTTTTATAAAGTAACAATGACGTTGACAATGGTGACGAGCCCAAAGTGGCGCCACCGGAAACTGACAAATACAAAACCATCAATTCAATATTTACAGCATTTTATTAACTCTAAATGTTATTTCTAATTTTACTCCTTAAAACATCTTTTGTAATTAATTAACTAATTATGAATTTATTCTCAATATTTAAGTAAATTATCACCCACGCCGACATATAGGTATCGATGGACACATTTATAAGCTAGCACAAAGTTGTAGTTCAAAAATTATTATGTGAGACTTAAATATACTTAAATAATATGTACAATGAAATTTGTAGTTTCTATGTTATGATAATATTTAAATATTATTATCTTAATTTTTATTCACATATTTAAAAACTCTGTTTTAAATAATTATCTTATAATAAGCTGATTATTTAAATGTTGATACTGTAATTGATCTTTGGACCATTGAAAATTATGACTAAAGAAATAAAATAGAAATAAAAGTTGTACGCAGATAAGAAGAAAATAAATAACTATAATATTTAAGCTTTTAGAATTTTCATCTAGACAAAATGAAGCTTACATTTTTCTAATATCAGCAAAGTAAGTATTAAAGTGAACAACAGAGAGACGCGCGTGGGGAGCTCGCGGATGTTGTAATCACGTATTTAGTTGCGGTACGGAGCGCTGTGTATTTAACTTTTTAAACAAAATGTAGTATGTAAGTTAAACTATTACAGGAAATTTTACGAAAGAAATCAGCTTAACGAGAATACAGCAGGGTAGGCAGAGGGAGGCTAGTGTTAAGACACTCCGTTCTCCACTTTCCACCGTATTTTTCGAGACATTGCGTGGTGAGTGGCGGAACTGAACGCCGGGCTTTTCATTGGAGCCAGAGTGAAAAGATGAAAATATTAATAAATAATAATTCATTTCACGCTCTTGTGCCCCTGGGCCACGACAGTATAATACAGTAAATTATTAACAGTCAGAGCAACTGAAGATAAAATACTTTGATAATTTTTCATGATGATGGTTTTACATCATCTCTTCACCTAATACGAGTATATGTAAGTATTTTCCAGTGTAATTTGGAAAAATCAGTTTATCTGTAGAACACATAGGCTTAGTGAAATCTGATAAAAATTCTCATTCTCATTGCGGGCCAAAATGACTTTTTCTTAGGATTGTTTTATTAGGATACCGTACAAAAATGTTCTTATTGTTATTATTTAATTTGTATTTCAGTATTAGAACGATAGGAGTTAAAATGTGTAAATGCTTTACGGTAATTGTTTTACGGTGTTTAAATCTAAAAAAAAACCGGACATATACGTGTCAGTCCACGCACAGTGTAGGGTTCCGTAGTTTTTACGAAAACAGTCAAATATGAGTTGGATTCGCTGGCCGAGACTACAATGCATTGTTTAAATATTATTTATGGAAATTTTCGAGTAAAATATAATTAAATATATTTATTTATAATTTAGAAAGTATTTAGTTCATAAATTTTATTTCATTTTAAATTATAAAAAAGAGGGATTAAAACAAATAAATAATAATAGTTTTGAACGTAAAATTCAAATTCATCTTATTAAATAATATGATAAATTGCTTACGAAGTATCTCAACTCCTGGTTAAAGTTGAAATATCTTTTAGATAATAAATGATGGATAATATGAAGTTTGAAAACACTACGATTCATCATAGATCATTGTTACACAAATAACTTTAAATTATATTAAACAAGCTGCCAGTTCTGGTATTGCATTTTTCTTATGGAGAAGATAAATACCTGATAGACGCTATTTTTGCATAGGTACGTAGCGTAATATCGCCCAGACTTTTTTCAGTCTTATATAGACTTAAGAGTCTACTGTCAATATTAAACTAATTACAAGGCTATGTACAGAAGTCAGAAAAAAGCTAAATGAGATCTAAGTTGTCTAATATATATATTATGTTATAATACACTAATTATAAAATTAAAAACTCATTGTGTCTTTAATTCTCTTATACAATGAAGCTCAAAGATTGACTTTCTCAATGCAATGTACTTTTTTATGTGTGACTTACAACTCAGCTCGTCTTCATAAGATTTATTTAACTACGGAAGACAAGTTTTGGATTACCTAGTTTGAGTATAATAGAAGCCGCAATAACCATATAAGAAATTAAGAAATGAGTAATAAGTATGGTTAAATATGTTGATTTTTTTAAATTATAATGTTCTTCTGTTTTAATATCCATTTTATTTAGATTATGAGTAAACAAATTAACATAATATTTGACACTAACAATTAAATCAATTTTTTTTTCACTTCGCTTCACGCTATATACCGCATGTAGAAGGTCGACAGAGGCCACCGAATTCTGGAGTCATAGTTGAGTGGTGGGACTCAAAGCCGCGCGTTGCCTCGTCACCAGAGCGAAGAAATTAAAATATTAAATATTTCATTTTCTCAAGTGGGAATCGAATCCACGACCTGTCGCACTTACAGTTAAAAACTTGTGCCCCTTCACCACGACTGGCCTCGATAATTAAAATGAAGAATTAAATCTACTATCAATTATATCATAAACACGATTGCAAAAACACTATTTAATAAATTTTCTATTTTATTTTTCTTAAGAATTTGCATATAAAATTAATCGACTTAAACATAATTCCCCTATTAATCCATGTAAGATAATTCACTCACGTGAACACAATGTTGCGTGTGATAGGCTTGTGGCTAGAGAATGGCTGCCTGTACCACTCACGTGTAGACCTTGTGAATATATAGAGATATAATCTTATGAAACTAATTGATCATTATAAATTGTATAAATTCCTAATTTTTATCAATACCCTAAACGGAGCCCACCACAGGTTGTGGTCGATTCGCTTTCAAGAAAATTAAATATTTAATATTTTCATTTTTGTCTGGTTCATTTAAACAACATTCTGGTGGCGAGGCAAAGCGCAGCGTTGAGTGGAATTCGGCGGAAAGTGGGAAGCGGAAGTGTCTTAATGGGAATGGAGTGTCTTAACTGCTAACAGAAAAAACTAAGCAAAATACAGATTGTTTGTTTCTTAGTCAAGGTGATCCTTGTGGGCTCAATCGTCACTCGTTGGCAAGTCGTGATTAGAATAATAAATAGAATACAATAATTTGGACCAGACAAAAATATAGCATTCTGTGGTCCTTACGTGGTGGTGTAAGATATTCGTAGTTAAAGAATATAATTATTTTAATAAATCTGTTAGTTTATGAATTGTATAAGATTGTAAAGAAAGTCTTAATATTATTAAAATATTTTTTTACTGTTGCAACATTTTGTATTTTAAAATGTGCCTTAAGAACCAAAACAAACAGCTGAATGAATGCTAGTGTATTATAACATACTTAAGATAATTTGCATGTTATTATAATAAAGTCAACAAACTAAGAAATTATTTGAAAAGAAATAATATACCTAAGTTTTATATTATACAAGTCTACCAACTTTAGCAGAAAGTTTTTTTAGGTTTCAAAGTTAATGTATATAAATTTATTACGGATGTCATGTTTAATAAATTTTTATTTCATTTTTTTATTATAATTTTGTTATTCTAAGAATTTAATTAAAAAAATAATATTCGTATTTAAATATAATATTCATAATTCCTATAATATGCTCTTGTATCTGTGGCAAACGATCTATGACTAATTACCTTTTTTTACCAAAAATGATCTCCGTGTAATTAACGTATTTAGTTTTTTTGTTACCTATTCCCTATATAAGTGTTTCTTTTTACGTCTTTTCGTAAATATGTGCAACATGGGAACGACAGAAAACATTTTACAGTATTTAAAATGTACATTAATATTTTAATATATATTTTTTATAAATGTTAAAATCTCCTCCGAAAGTATGTACATTTTAATTTACTTCAAAATCGTTTTATTCTTTATTGCTTACTAAATTTATGATTATATATTGGGAAAGTCTAACTTGTAAAAATTGACAAAGCAACACGAATAATTTTAATTTCTTTGTCCAAGGTACTGTAGATTTAGATATTTGTTATTAAAAATAACGTTTTGTTACCGCCATACACTCTGGAAAAAAATGGTATTGACAAGCGAAAATAAAAGACAGACAGATGAACAACCAACCAATCCTTTAGGGATTCCATATTATCTTTTGAGACTAGTTCTTTTGCCTATCATTTTTTTATAATAATTACAAGAATATTCTATTACAGCGAAAATATTTATTGTTATTTAAATTAAATTAATCGCTAAATCCTCCCAAAGAAAAGTAAATACCTCGCTTAACTGAAATAATGATAATTTGGCCGCCGACCGGAGCTCACGGATGCGGCAGACAATAGATCAACTGCCAAAACCAACGCTACGAGCTGCGGATATTACTGTGAGACATTTAATTTTCTACGTGAAAGGATAAGGCGAGTAGAATTTCTCAAGCATCTAGCCCCAACGTTGCCTCAAATTGTGTTACGTTCGTCTTAAACAGTGAGCAACCGACATCCGCCCATTACGACTCTTAGCGTGGTCATATTTTACGTACATTTTCTCTTATATTGTTTTATTAATTTATGGCAATAGGTGAAAAGGAATTATTTTTGTTTTAAGGTTTTTATTGATCGCGACAGAAAGCTAGTAGGAATTTGGCAAATTTAAAGTATACTTTAAGATTGTAAACTTCCTATAAATGTATAAATTATTGTTGAATCCAGAAGGTTTTTTTCGTGATTCAAATAGTTTGTCGTTTAATATAGTTTTAGGTTGTATATAAAAGAAATAAACCTCGGTGTCAGAGTGAGTAAAGGAAAATAGTAAATATTTCATTTCCTCGAGTGGGAACTGAACTTGCAACCTTTCGTGTTTGCAGTCATACGCTTGTTGCGCCATGACTGCGTTTTATATATAAATTACAACAAACTCTAATATATAAGAATCAAATTAAACATGCCTTAGAGAGTTTCTAAGATAAGTAATCAATAAAATATGAGAGTCTAACAAAGCTGGCACAAATTTCTAATACAATATTCTTTTATAAATATCAAACTCTAAATCGAGCATATAATGAGGACCGCGTATTATATTATAATATGTTTGGTAAAGTATCGTCATGTCAATTTAAAAGAGATCAAAGGTTGCTTGAACGAGTTTTCAACATAAAAGGACCTTTTTGTATACCGATAGTCACAAAGTGTTTCTAAGTAGTACGATGACATTTTACACACGCTCGACTTGATGCAGTGATATGTGGGTAGCTTTCACTATTGGAAGGTTACGAATTCGATTTTCACGTGGTGAAATATATACATAGGTATATTTAAATGTTATTTTTTTTTGCTTCTCGCTCTCATTGCGTTTAATGGCGGAATTTAACGCCGTTTTGTGTTAATCGAGTAGTGGCGAAAATGATTAAATTAACTGACTTGGAAATTAACCTTTGACTACGGACGTGATTTTTTTTTAACACACATATGGACGTCTGGTCTGTCAGACCAGTGTATTTATTGGTTATATTCCGTCTATTTTTTAAAGGAAGAAGACAATTTTATGTTTTAGTTTACATGAATAGCCAAATCAAACAAACAAAATCAATATAAATAAAATCGCTTTTTATTAAAGTTATTGTGATGCGTACACAACGATTTAAGTAACTTAAAGTCACAATTTCAGTCTTTGGCCACATGGGATGACTCTTAAGAAAATAATACTATAAATAAAAAACAGGTAATAATCGGTTCTGACAGTTGAAAATTGAATGCAAGCTAAGAGAGCAATAGATACACAAGTGAACGTCGCAAGCGATTCTAACCGACTCTTTAAACGTGGCGATCCTGGCTAGCAGCCTACGACACGCATAGCAAAAAAACTCGGAACAGGTTTACAACTCAAATGCGCTGCGTCCGGACGATTCTAATACATATAATAACCCCTAATATTCCCTACAGTACTGAGCGACTCAGTGGCGGAGGTCACCGAGAAGTGGCCGATTTGTAGAATTCGTAGAACTAGATGGGTCCGTCAGACCCGACGTCCATACTTAAAGGTTAACCTACAACCATCGCGGTTACTAGGTCCCAGTGCAACATAACGTCCTCAATTTTTATTGTTATTATTGCTTCATATGTCGTTTTTTTTACAACAGTTCTTATACACTATCTAAATAATAAAAATACGCACTTCGTAAAATCTATTATCAACAAAATTAAGATGTGCNATAATAATCCGTTCTGACAGACCCAGGCCCCGTTTAGAAAGTTAAATACTCACGTGTTTTGAACCCAGAGAGACAACCACTGCTATCTACATTCATTTTGTCATTAATACAAAAGGTACTATAGCGATTAATATGTGAGACCGCTATTTAATATTATCTAATATTTATTTTACACTAATGGAGTAAAATTAAAGATCCAAATTTTGTGGAGAAATTGTCCAAATTTATTTAATGTACCAGATACGTGAAGAGAAAATAATTTAACACTCACAGAAGGAAAGATAGAAATTTAAATAAATATCAAAAGAAAATATAAGCTAAACTAGCACGTAACAGCAACAACTTAAGGTTGAAAATTGAATGCAAGCTAAGAGAGATACACAAGTGAACGTCGCAAGCGATTCTAACCGACTCTTTAAACGTGGCGATCCTGGCTAGCAGCTTACGACACGCATAGCAAAAAAACTCGGAACAGGTTTACAACTCAAATGCGCTGCGTGCGGACGATTCTAATACATATAATAATAATACATAGTAATATTAATTTTAAATATGAAATGTTCCCTACAGTACTGAGCGACTCAGTGGCGGAGGTCACCGAGAAGTGGCCGATTTGTAGAATTCGTAGAACTAGATGGGTCCGTCAGACCCGACGTCCATACTTAAAGGTTAACCTACAACCATCGCGGTTACTAGATCCCAGTGCAACATAACGTCCTCAATTTTTATTGTTATTATTGCTTCATATGTCGTTTTTTTTACAACAGTTCTTATACACTATCTAAATAATAAAAATACGCACTTCGTAAAATCTATTATCAACAAAATTAAGATGTGCACAAATCTTTTAATTTCGATTAAATAAAATAATCGTTATTATAGCATCAATTCGTCAGCCAAAATACAATTGGTTACACATTAATCCACGGAATTAGAAGTTCACAAATACACATGGAATAATGTAATAATCTAATTGAATTTTAATATTTTGTTCATTGTTTCCCCAACTGCGCCACCAGAGTTGCTACAATAGACGAATTCGATTGTATTTGTGCTATAGGTATACGTTAGTGGGTTCATTGCCGTACATGCTCCTTTGTGTGATATTGGTGAAGTGATTAGTGCTGAACTGACACGCTCGGCACAACATGTATAAAGAAACATCAACACTACTGGGCTAGCTCGTAAAGAAAATTTGTAGTAGGTATATAGTGTGTAACAGTTGAGAATGGATATTTCTATATTTGAATAAAGAATAGGCATTATATTGATATTCTGTCAAAATTGTATTAATTAAATTTAGTGACGTACCAATATGATATTGATTTATTGACTGCCAACCACCTTCCTCTCCCTTACTAATAAGAAAAAGTTCCGATTCCAATTTGAAAAAAAAAACTTAATGTATAAAAATATATGTTTATTTATACTATAAATGTCCCGCAATCTTCATCTTAAACGCTATGTCTAAATTGCTTGAATTTTAAGTATTTGTTTGGATTTTTCTTTTAAATAAACATAAAGAAAGGTTTGATAGTAGGTACTTACATATATACGGTACGTATAGTTAAAACCCAAAATTAAAAAATATAGAATGTTTATAGGTACCAAAATAGAACAGATTTTTAATAAAACAATAAAAATTATATATTCTAGTAGCGTTACACATATAGGAAATCTAAATAGAATAGTCTTTCGACGTTGGGTAAATAATTCCATGACGTCTATATTTGAAAATAACAGTGCTTTTGAGTTTTACCCGACATTGGTAGCTAGGTGAAATATTTTACGATACAGAAATATTATTGTTCATACATTTCTAAATTAACAAACACTGGTGTTTTGTAATTAACAAGCATCTACAATAAAAGATAAAACTTTGCTAGCAACAATTTCCGTAACTCGATGTTTCCAATAGCTCTTTCATTTCTACCATAAAGAAATTGAGAAGAGTTTAGAGCTGTGACCTAATTTCTTGAAATTATCTATATTGTCTTACAAATTAAAAAATCACTCTTTAAAAAAAACAAAACAATAACATTCTATCCTATCCTATCCTATATATCTTATAAAACAAAGTCGCTTTTCGCGTCTATCTGGGCTTTCTAACTCTTCTTCTTCTAAACCACCCTACGGATTTTGATGCGGTTGTCACCATTAGGTCGAGTATTTCTCAGGGAAGGTTTATATATAGTTTATTATTTGTACATTCTTATGTAAATTAACATAAATACGATAAATGTGCATAAAGTCCGTCCCGTTGAGACACTTTCCGCATGCGTTGCTTTAATGGTAAGTACTACATGAAAATAGTGTACCGGAGTATTGTTCCTTTTAATAAGATCTACAAAAAAGTCATCGACAGCATATTCGTATCTTTTAAGAATAACGTGTAGTTATCATATTTCTGTCTAAAAATGGTAATTTCTATATATTTTTTATTGTGAGGGATATTTTTCCATAATGGTATTGATCCTTATCATTTAAAATACTTTATTAAATATCTACGTTAAACGAAGATAAAATTAGCTTTTTACACTATATCGAAATTGCGAATAGTTTTAGAGAAAAACGCATTTAATTGTTGACACATCACGCCGTTGACACTTCAGCTGTATCGAGTCACGTTTCACTTATCTCTTACTCTCAGCATATAAACTCGCCACTCGCCATGCGTCCCTCCCCGCCCCGCGACGTTTTGTTTATAACCGCGCCCGCCTGCCTCTATAGCAATAGCAAAAAAGATTTAGATGCGTTTGCACGTATTGAATAATTGAAGTTGAATGTATTATTTCAGCGCGATATATTTGGTTTCATATTTTTTGTAGTAGTTATTAATAGGTTGGCCTTTGCTTATAATTTCTTCCGTTTAAAAATAGTCATTTAAATATATTTTTATAAGTACTTAAAAAGATTAGTAGCACAGTTTTAAAATTACGGTATTAAAAAATCCTTGCTTTGTAACGGTTCGCCGCCCACTGTTACTAGTTGATTTTGCTTTTAATAGTGGATCCGCCGCACCCGCCTGGCTTCTTTCCCCCAAGCATGGAAGGCCTGCTTATTATGCTGCTAAGGGATACCGATGTGAAGCTGTTCGAGAAGTTATTCCTCTCTCTTCTCCAGTCGCACATCCACCCACGATGTGAGCAGTTTGGCATACCACCCTGGGTAAACTCCGCCACGATAGTGATCAACCGAGAAAGAGTATGAGTGTGTAATAGCAGTCTTCCTTGACGTAGCGCGTATTCGACCGCGTCTGGCACCCGGGCTTACTTCATAAAGTGCTCAGAGCCGGCACCCCCCAGCACGTCGCGAATGTCCTTGCCGCTCTGCTCTCTAAATGACAGGACATTTTGCGTGAGAGTTGAGTTGAGTTGATTTATTTGTGTTTATTTTAAAACAATTGGAAAATCCTTATTGGAACTACGAATGCGGGTTGAAGTAGGGCTTAATTAATTTTCACATTTTCTTAAGTGCTTTGCAAATATACATTATATGTATAATTTAGTAGTTAAAGCGGGCGAAGCCGCGAGCGGGTCGCTAGTTAATTTATAAGAATAAACAACTATACCGCTTCCTGAGCAATATGAACTCAGTTACATACATTCATACGTGAGTATCCTGTTGCCAGTTACTTGTTATTCACATTTTCATCCTTTTCCATCCGTGCATGCCGAGCAGAGCAATTAGCCCACAGGCAAGGTTATGTTAATTTAAATTTCTGTAGGGTCTATGTAAATAAAAAAAATGTAATAATTTAAAAGACCTCATACATACAAAATGTATTCGTTTTACATATTACATATTTATTTATTTTGGGGCCGTCGTGGCCCAAGGAGCACAAGCGTATGTCTGTAAGTGTAGGTTCGATTCCCATTCCGGGGAATGAAATATTTAATATTTTCATTTAGTCGTTCTAGTAACGAAGCAAAACACGGCGTTGAGTTGCACTGCTTAGCACGCAATGCTAGTAATTAATACTTAAATACTTATTACCCCCGAAGTGCGAATCGAACTCGCAACGATTAAATGAAAGCTCAAATTTAAGGTTAAGCAGCAGCCATAGTAATATTTTTAAGATAAATCTTATAGGGAAGATCAATCTTGCTTATAGTTAGTAAGGAGTAACAAAAGAAAGCATTAATTAATGTCGGAACTCAGAAGTAATGCGGCGAACTAGAAAGTGGCACACCTTGCTAGAACTTGCGCAACTCCTTTTGCAAAAATTGTTTTAAAATAGTTCGTGAAACGAGAATATTTAATTAATTGTAGTTGATTGAATATAATTTATTAGTTTATTAAATAAGGTTAAACATTTTAAACATTTTTTCATTTGTCGTTAAATTTAAAATTTTTTTGCCCGCTTTAATTGTTGCACTTCATGAAATCAATTCAAATAATTAGTTAAAAATAAATAGGGATGGAGATGGTAAAGGAAACAGCTAATTTCTTTTCAAATTTATGCTAAATGTATCTTGAAAGTTAAGCGAAAAATTAAAAAAAATTTGTAATTCTACTAAAATAGCGTAAAGAATAAATAAATAACTATTATTTTTAAAATCCCAGAATATTTCTTATATTTTCTGTCTCCACAAACCCGGGAGTTTTAAATCGAAAAATAACATATTGTTATATAACATCCACGTACCCACTGTCGACGACATCGCATCGTTTATAATTCAGAAGATTTGTCAACCAAAACAGTTGGCAAAAGTTTTCTCGAGTAATTCCATAAATCCGGGGACAGTCCCTGCACTGGTCAAGATAAGTTAAGCTGGCTACGACAACACGGTGACGTCGACACAACGCTACGAGACATGCTTGCGGTGGACGGCTGGTCGCATCTGCCACGCATATCTTTAGGTACGTACTCGTATAAGGCTGAAGTAGTTACATCCTACCAACTTGGACTATAACTTCTTGGATTAAATTTTATTTTGAACTGATATGAAGATATTTAAATTATATATATCTATTATATATATGAAGTTTTTTTATATCTAATTGATAAATTAAAGTCTGCTTTTTAAATAAATGAAAAAGATCTTGTAAGTTCAGGTCTAAAAACACTGTATGTATATTTTTTCGTACAATTAATAAAAGAATATATTGCCATAATTTCACTTGTATAAAAAAGTATAAAGTCTATATTCTCTCGTGGAGTCACTTATTTTTCGTGTTAGCTGTAATATAAATAATACGTATGTATAATTTATATTATAGCTAACACGAAAAATAATTGAATGAATTGTAAAAGCGACAGGTTGTAGGTTCGATTCCCACTCGAGGAAATGAAATATTTCATATTTTCATTTCTTCACTCTGGCTTTTCGCTCACGAGGCATAAGCGCGGCGTTGAGTTCCGGGGTTCCAGGGCTCCCGAGTTCACACGAAATTGGCACGCGAACGGCGGAAATTGGGAGTGGAGTGTTTTAACACTAGGCCCTCTGCCTACCCTACTACATGCGGGATACAGCGAGAAGTTGAAAAAATAGGAATAAGAAATAACATTTTCCAAAAATATTTTTTAATATAAAATAAGTAATAAGTAGAGTAAAATAGTATAACTACCTAATTGCGTTGCTCCAGCTACATGTTAGGTTAACAAAGGAAGCGCTACGATCCAAGACGTGGCCAATAACCACGTATCTACGGCAGTTAAGTATTTAGTGCAGGAAATTGAGCTTCGTAGAAAGTACAAGTTAGATTCTCAAACATTTGGTAAACTTCTGGAGTATCTTCAATTGCAATCGAAATTACTTTGTGACATTTATTTTTACATAAAGCTTAAATGTTCAGCAAAATTATTCGTTTGTATTGATATATCTTATTATCTTTCTAGGAAAATACAAAAAACTGAATAGAAAGAGATAGAGAGAGAATGGAAGGTTGGCAGGCTCGTTTCTGCACAGCAGGTAGGCAGAGGGAAACTTCCTTCTGAGAAAGAGAAGAAGTGAATTGACCAAAAATAAGAAAAAAAGGGAAAATAATTATAATACAAATTATTTTTAAATTAATATGCATTCTTGTTTATGGTTGCCCTGGTATTTACAGAGGATTCCAAGAAATTGAGTTTTGAATGGCGAAAAATGCTGAGGAGCTGGGAGCTGGAGCGGGGAAATGAAAATTATTTATTCCGTCGAGTAAGGGGTGAATCTACAATCATCCAGCTTACAGTTAGATGGGTTCAATGCATTTTTATTGAAGTATAAAAGTCAAACATTTGAAATTAAAGATCATACACTATAGCTTAATACTAAGAAATGGCGTCTTAGCAGTTCTCGTCCAACATAATGGATATTTTCTAACATATTTTATATTTTTAGCTGTGTGTATTTTAACTGTAAGCTGGTTATGGGTTCGATCCCCCGGGAAATGAAATATTTAATATTTTCATTTCTTCGCGCTCGTGTCGAGGCAAGGTGCAATGCCTGCAGAATTTTGCGGAAAATGGAAAACGGAGTATCGTAACACTAGGTTCCCTCTGCCTACCTTGCTGTTTGGAGTATACAGCGTGGTGTTGTTATCATTATTATTATAAAATCATTGAAAAATAGAATCTGTTAAGAAATTTAGCGGAGCTAATTTAACTAGAGACTTGACACCTCTCATGGGAAATTACGAGAATTGTGCGTAAGTACCTAATACTTTGAAAAGTTTCAAGATAATTTATGTTATGAAACATTCTTCCGTTATATTTATTGGTGACATTATCGTGTTAACTAACCTTGACTATTTTTGATATATTTCTACTCGCATTATTATATCTCCACGTAATATTATTTTATTATACGCAAATGTTTGCTTAACATGGCAAAATTAGTTTATTAAATTGTTAATTTTTATTTTATAAGAGTATAAGACATAAGTTTTAAATATTATAATTTTGGTTTAGATATGTAATCTTTGGGTGCTCTTTCCTCACGCTTTTTTAATATTAATATTAATAAAAAAACTTTTTTGTTAATTTGTTCACAAAAAAATGCAATTGTTAGTTTTTTTTACATTTTTTTTATTAGTTATAATTTGTGACGTGCTGTGCGGTTAGAAAATTCGGCGGCAGGTAACAAGTCGAACAGTTCTTCAGAACACTCCCCATGATAAATGCGATAGAGAACGCACAGCGAGGAGACGTCTTTACGCAGACCCAAGGCTGAGAACAGATCTCCATATGAGGCCGAACCTGGGTCATAGGGCCAATCGGTGTTTTGGCGTGAAGCACCGTTTCGCTCTATTGATGACCCCCAGTTCCTTCGAGGCCAACTTGGCCTTACTTTCCAGATGATCGCGATACTGGCAGTCACTCACTTACATTTTTTTACAGATTGGGTTTCATTGCACTGTTTGCATTGTCATCGTTCCTTAAAAAGTATGTAAAATTTCAAATTTATTCCATCGTTTTAAAATCAGTCGAAATTGCGTGTTAATAAATACGTTTTTTCTGGTAAATTATACACCCGGCACGTAATTATACTACTTGAATAAAATATATCTATTAGTTAAATGCCCTCCGTTATCCCTTCCTAGACCTACATTTTTCAATATAAATTAACTTTATTCATCAATTTGTATTTGTCTTTTGTATATACAAATATACAAAGAACCTTATATACCTATAATAACTGATAAAGGCCGCTATAACATTAATATAAATAAATAAAAGAATTGTTTCGGGGCAAAATTCACTTATTTGGCTACTTTAAAACCAGACGACCTTAGCAAGTGCGATTTAATTATATAGACCAAGTTGTGATGTTCACAAACTAAGGGGAAGTTTCAAAGACAGTCCCTTGAGACTCCTTTATGCAAACTAGGGTAATTCCTTTGGTAGGAGTCACACAACCTTCACCAATAACTCATTGAATCTTCGAACGTGGTGTGTCTCAGTTGTTTGTCAGGGTACCATAACATTTTGTAAATTAAAATGGAATATTTGGAGAATGGAGAATTGAAACTAATATTTTTGTATTAGTTAAGGAAATCTCTTTCTTATATCCACTCCCAACGAAAATGAGCTGCACGAGTATTTTTTTTAACTGTACGAAAATATATTTTTTAAAACAAGTAGTTTTATTCATATAATTGAAGCCTTCATTAAAAGTAAATATATAAAGTTGATATGTTGAAAAAAAGAAATATCATACATTACAAGATACATTCTACGAATATGTGTAAAGAGAATAGGTATAAAAGAATATATTACGTACGTCAAGCTTTATGCTTTCCTTTGAAATAGCATGACGTATTTCACAAAAGATATGAATAACATTCGTTTTATCCGGCTTATATCTTTAGTAAACCAAAATCTGGTATTGTATTGAGAAAATGAAAATAAATCAATGTATATTATATAACGCAGTTGATTTATTTCTCATTTTGCTTATTAATTGATAAAGAGTGTTTCGCACAAAAATATGAAAAAAAAATTTACTCTTTAATAAAAAAAACAGCTACACGCTGTATCCCGTGCACAGCAGGGTAGGCAGAGGGAACCTAAGTGTTAAGACACTCCATTCCCCACTTTCTCCCGAATTCTGGAGGCTTTGCGTGTTGATTGGCAGAACTCAACGCCGCGCTTTGCCTCGACACCAGAGCGAAGAAATGGAAATATAAATGTAAATAACTATTTCACTTCCTCGAGTGGTGATCGAACCCACGACCGTCGCGTTACAGTCACACCCTTGAGTCGCTGCGCCTCAATAATTCTTTACATTACTTTAAAAGTATAAAAGTGTACAAATATATTACATTCTGTAAAAAAAGTTGTTTTAAGATAATTTAGGTAGTACCAATAACTTGACCCTATTTCACATAATAAGCTAACTAATTCTATACTTATGTATAGGAGCCTTATAAGGTTCTTATATATTCATTCTTATACATCCTAATCTCGTAGTCTCAATATTAAATGGCACTAAAATGAATATTTACTTCCAATATGGTAGAAAAAATCCTTAGATATAAAGATTTTCTTAGAATATTTATTTTATGTTTTATTACAGTGTAAGTTTAAGAATGAATGTATTTTTTTACCAAAATTGGTTTTAAATATTTTTTATTTTGACTTTGACTTCACAACTCAGCTTAAACACATACGTTTATCTCAATATATAGTAATAGACCGACAGAAATTTTCTTTAGACGTATTATAATAATTAATCATATTTAGGATATTTTCAGACTTATGTTAACACATAAGTACTTACGATATCTCGTATCAATTAGGATAGGCAGTCAAGTATTATTAACAGAATGAATATTAATGAGGTAATCAAATTTATCGTAATATTTTTACTTCTATTATTACTTGCTTTAATTGGTTAGTTAAGGATATTTTAAGGTTTTAAGAGGAATGCAAAGCGTTATAATGAATATTTACGAAAAAAAATGTTTACTTTATTAGAAGCTTTTATTTAACTTGTCGTAATAGTGTGCTTGTGAATGTGAAATCTTGCAAGCTTAATTTGGCCCAGTTTCAGGTTTTTCTATGACGATACAGGTGATGATGAAAATGAAGTTATATATAATTAAATTGAAGTTCATTGGAGGATACTAATGACTAATTTTTGTATTACTCACCTAATATTGAAACCAAAGGAAGTGGCCTAATTTCTTAAATACAATATAGCATGATATAACATCTTGAAATGGAGACTGGAGAAGGAGTCGTAATATGGCCAGAGGCATTTCTGAATAAGAATGGTAGATAGGTTTTGCTTGGACTCGTTTGATATCTCTTGGCCAACACTCAGAATGACCGGAAAAACCACTTGCAATAGTTATGCTGTAAATGACAAGATTAAGAGAAGACTAAACAGTAAAAAATATAATTTTAATCAAAAACTATTTGAAATTTCTTTTTTTTTTGAAAAGGTAGGTACGGTGTGGTCGCATATAAATAAAAACTAAATGATTTTTTTGGGCGATACAAGCTTTTGCAATTTCGTAAAATTATTATTTTCATTTTACTCCAACATACCTTTTGAATCAAAGCTTGTTTTTATTTTATTATACAGATACATTTTTTTATACGAAAAACAGCAATTACCTGACTGGATATTTAAGTTGATGTCATTTATTTCAAAAAATATATTGACTTGTAGAATATATTGAATTGAAAGTAGGTCACTACTTTAAAATGATAAGCTTACCTTTAAAAATCTATACTATATAAGTAATAACTTTTTACATTAAAAACTTACTATGAATACAAATGAAATTTAATTTTAATAGCACTATATGCTAGNCTTATTAAGAGGAACAATACTCCAGTACATTATTTTCATGTAGTACTTACCATTAAAGCAGCGCATGCGCGAAAGTGTCTCACCGGGTAGGACTTTATACACATTTATCGTATTTATGTTATTTTACACAATAATGTACAAATAATAAACTATATATAAGCCTTTCCTGAGAAATACTCGACATAATGGTGAAAACCGCATCAAAATCAGTTGGGTGGTTTAGAAGAAGATGAGCAAGTTCAGACAGACACGAAAAGCGACTTTGTTTTATAAGATATAGGATTAACAAGAAAATGTTTAAATATTAAACCTAAATCTACGTATATTTTCATTATTTTAAATTCAGACACTAACTTATAGGGTTTAAAATTAGACAACGAAGATGGTGACGATAAAATTGAACAAAAGATAATAATTTAATTTATTTCACTGTCACTGGACCTAACCGCAGATTCTCTATTATGTAAATGTTCATGTAATTCTACAGCATCGTCTAGACTTTGTAAACCCTAGTAGATCCAACAAACTACTGTAAAATATTTTTTATATGACAAAAGCTGCACCCTTTTATTAAATAAATATTTTTAATTATAATCTTTATATTTAAGGAGGTTTTTTGTTCTGTATAAAAAGCTAGAGGCCATTCGTGGCCTCGTCTCGTCGTCAGAATGTGGGTACGATTCCCACTTGAGGAAATGGAAAGGAAAGCA
The DNA here is from genome assembly GCA_013403645.1 of Heliconius nattereri. Lineage (NCBI taxonomy): Eukaryota > Metazoa > Arthropoda > Insecta > Lepidoptera > Nymphalidae > Heliconius > Heliconius nattereri. The sequence continues at coordinate 5,284,341 of JAAIXI010000236.1, forward strand.
GAGGGAATATTTAATGTATTCATTTCTTCGCTGTGGTTTCGAGAAAAAGCGCAGCATTTAGTTCTACCACTTTTCATTTTGAATACGCAATTTCTCCAGAAAACTGCGGAAAATTGGCAACGCAATGTCTTAACGCTAGGTTTGTGCCCAATTTAAAAAGAAACTGGCTTTTTATAGTTCTCACATGTTAAGTAATTCAGAAAAACCGACAACAGTCGTAAGCATAACATATTAGTAAATAAGTAATAAAGGACGCTACAATTTTAGTTATATAATACAAACGATGCCACTAGCCAACTAAAATGTCTAATACTTCTCAAGTTCTTAGCCATGAGAAAAGTTTTTGTCGTAAAATTGGAGACATAATACGAAACCCTAGCAGATACTAATCCATAGATGAGTCGAAGCTTTCGTAGAAACATCTGCGGCCCCGATAACAACAGTGACAACGAGCGAAACAAAAACGAAATGAGAAAGGTTTGGCAAGTAGTATTGCGGCAAGTTGAAATGTTGCAAGCCTGGCACCATTGTGCTAGATCTATTCGTATTTTCTATATTCGTATGTATATTCATTGTGAAATATTTATTTAACAAAAATATCACTACATATTATGGACAGTCAAAAATTTAAAAGCGCATCTGTTAATATCTTTAGTAATTTTGTGAGTCTAATCCCCCCCAGTCGTGGCTTCATGTCGCGGCTGGCTTTGCTTGGAATAGGGAAACCCCCAGTCCGCTCGACGACCGCAAGCCGAGGTTCGAGCCCCGCTGGGGGCGCCCTTGCGTCGTCGACTCTCCCACAGGCAGCCACACAGTGCCTGCATATCTTCAGGGACAGAGTACCCTCTTCCCTCGCCAATAAAGGTTAATAGGGCTAACAGCATTAACCTCAAGACCGAAAAAAAATGTTAATATCTATTTGCTATTGTATTTTTCCCGACTGCTAAGGATTATATATATAAAAGTAGATATGTCTTATTTATTTTATGTTTTATTTACTATTTAACTTAGTAAATTACTATTTCATTTTAGTTAGATGTCAACATAAATTTCTGCTAATGGTGTATTTCTACTCAAAATAATTATTGTTAATATAGTTTTGGATTTATTGTTTGAAGAATAGATTTAGCACTAAGCTCTCTCCGCCTACCAAGCAAAATGGGAGAGATACATAAAGAAAAAAAAATAATAATAATTTTATATGCAGGAAGCTGGTACTATAACTGAACAGAATCATTAAATTTTAAAGTCTGAGTTTCCTAGCCCAGTATTAAGAGGCGGAATAAGCGCCATTATGTAAACTTTTAATGAAGGCTGCAGCACAACAAAGCACTGCTACGATACGTGCGGTTTCCTCCGCTGCTATGTTTATCGTTAGCGTGTACTTTATCAATGAGATGAGACATAAATAATATTTCTACATATAATGTTATCGTTTTAGATATCATGAATTATTAAGTATTTAGGTTTTTTCACGCTGTATCCCGCATGTATCATGATAGGTAGGGAGACTAGTGTTAAGACACTCCGCTCCCCACTTTCTGCTGAATTCTAAGGCATTGCGTGGCGGAACTCAAGATCTTAGGCCTGATCTGAAGCCTCTTGTGGAGCGGTGGTGGGGGTGGCGTTTCCACGTGACAGGTTATGGGTCTGATTCCCATTCGAGGAAATTAAATATTTTCATGACTTGCAATGCCTCCAGAATTAGGCAGAAAGAAACAGAAGCCTTATTCAGGACGCAGTTTCTTAGCACTAGGTTCCCAGGTTCCGTCTGTCTTCCCTGCTACGTGGAATACCGCGTGAAGAAAAAAAATAAAAACTAAAATAACTCAACCATAAACGGAATAAGTAATGTATTTTTACTCACAAATATCTTAAAAAATAAACTACTAAAATGACAATCAAGTCACGAAACGTTTCTTAAAATAATGTACTTACTTTTAAGATAATGTAATATTAAAATGATTATAAATATAACTACATATTCGTAAAATTTTATCAACGTCATAATTTAAGATAATAAAAGGAAAGTATTTATTTTCACAAAACGATTCATTCCATTGATTTTCAGTCGAGCATTTTTATTAATTGTATGTAACGAAATGTAACGAATAATAAAAGATATAAACAGATAGCCACAAAGGTTGCCCTTCAAAAGTAATTGAATATTTTCAGTTATACTTACAGTCATTTTATTTATTTATTTATTAATTTATTCATTTACGAAACACACCAACAGAATAACATATACAACATTTATAACCAAATCTTAAGCATTGAAGTTTCTAAAACTAATATGTATGCCACTTACAGGCGTGTACAATATGCACCAAATCTATGTGTAAGATATATATATTTATAATTAAAAACTAGTATGGTTTAAGCTAATAATAATTATACAATAGGTAATAGAGAGAAACACTTACGACACACATCTAATTGTGAATTTTACTAAACTGCACGAAAGTGGCAGAGTTTTAGGGAGAAAATATGTTTAGGTGGTAACACATGTGTGATATCAGTGAATGTTTACCAAATACAGTGTTACGGAAAGGTGGTTGAAACATAGGAATAGGATGCATGGGAATCTTTTAATCTTAAATTTAAAAAGTTTGGGAAGCTAGGACAGACAATTTTCTTAAATTGAGTTAACTCTCAATAAAGCTAAAGCTAAACGTACTATTAATCATGATTAAATTAAATTATTCATTGCATCAACACATTTGACTGTCAGTCAATTATAGTTATGAAATGAATAATCATATAATTCAAACGGGCGGGCCGCTAGTATATTAATATTTTCATTTCTTCACTTTTCTTCCAAGGGCGGCATTGAGTGCACTCAACACGCAGTACCTCGAAAATTCGGCGACATAGAGAACGGAGTGTCTTAACACTAGGTGCCTTTTATCTACCCTGCCATATCCGGAAAACAGCATTAACCTGAACAAATAAACTACCAAAAAACACAATGAACACGCGTGGACTAGAAGCAATCAATTCCACTTATCTATACAATTATTCAACTACCGTCATAATGTGGGTTCCCAGTCGATCCTTTGTCTGCGATCGAAGTACTAAGCGAGTGATTTAAGATTATGGTGCGGGTTAACGCGTCCAATTCGGTTACGTCGCAACTCAGGTGTGATAAAAATTCGCCGCGAAATAACCTATTTTATATCAGTAATAATTTTTACATCATCCGGGTCAAATGTCATTATTTTTATTTATATAAAGAAAATTTCGTTTTACTTTTTATTGCACTGTTTATTCATATATTTCTTTTTTTAACACCACGCTGTATACAGCCACAGTAGGGCAGGTAAAGGGAACAAAAACAGTGTTAAGTTTTTCATTTCTGATTTTCCACCGTATCCTGGAAACATTGCGTGTTGAGTGGTCATCAACGGCTCGCTTGGCCTCGACACCAGAGGGAATTCCCACTAATGAAATATCTATTTGTATCTATATTTTACAAATAAATATTTCATTAGCGGGAATTGAACCTACAAACGCTTAATCACGCTTACATTCACACACTGCCTCGTGCGCCACAACTGACCTCTGCTTCCTCCTCGTTATTTCTTTTTTAATTATTTATTAAAGATCTATACCGTGAAAACTTGTTCTGTCGAGAATACTATACGAGTACATGGTATGTACTGAAAAGACTGGACTGGGCTGAAGGTATAGTTTCAATTTGCTCATGCATTTACGTATTTATTTATTCATTGAAAACCAAAGAGTGTATACAATTTAATAGAAAGCGTATTTATTGTAAAGCTGTTAGATTTTCTTTATAAAAATCAATAAAAACATGTGTTGTTTAATATAATATGAACTAAAACAATTCTATAATGTCTTAATTATTAATGAATGATTGCAACTATTTCAATGTTTTTATTATTTACACAGAAAAGTAGACTGTTCAAGTATAGTTTCTATTTAGACGGTCCTCCACGAGTCGCAGATTTCATAAAACTTGAACTAGAATTTGAACCCAGTACTTTCGCGAACTCTACGGAATACGAGGCTAGCTTTCGTCCCATCAATTTTATTTATCTAAAGTCTAGACAAGTATAAACCTATGCGATAAAATTTATAACACTAATCGTTTAATAACAATTTATCAATTATTTACGTAACTGAGCTGTCGCTATTCAGATCTAGTACATTTATGTATCTAATTATTTAATTAATACCCAGATAAGTCATCGAGTCGCTTTTACTGGCTTGTGAATCTAAGATATTATAATTTATTATACAATTTTAAAAAATGCATTATATTACATACTTTTTTTAATGTATAAATATAAACATATTATGTTATGCTATACCTTACAAGCGAATTGGAAATAAAAGAAAATATTTCGTTATATAAATAGTTCATATAAATGGCGCGAGTTACTATTATTACAAAATATTTATCAAATTCTGGAATCCTAGTTATGCGCTTGTCTAACTCACATTTCTTTTTATCAAAATAATTTTTTTCAGCCATATGCTGTAACTCGGATTTAGCAGGGTAGGCAGGGTGAGCCTAGTGTTAAGACACTCCACTCCCCATATCCATCGAATTCTGAAGGCATTGCGTGTCCTCTAAAAAATTAAAATACATTGTTGCAATAAAGAAATAATTATTTTTAAAACAAAGACGAGGACGTCGGCAACGCAATGTACCATAACTAAAACATACTCGTGAACATTTCTCCAAGCATTTCGGTCCAGTTAGCCCGTTTAAACGGACTCTAATGAATATACGACTGGCTATTGTTTTATTTTATATTTCTTGGAAAAGACAATGTACGAGTATATATGCTTCCACGAATTGTAGATTATTATTTTATATTGATAAGATAATATTGTTAAAACAGTGTTCATTTATTAACTCTCGCTAAGTCGTATGGCAGTAGGACAACATCCGATTGTAAAGTTTATGGACTATAAAATTTGTTTGTGGGTTTGAATCTACCCGTGGGAAATATTTTTTTTTCTTTTCTACTAAAAACATCTGTATGCCATATGCGTTTTTGTACTACTCAAGACCTGTAGACTCTAATAGGCACTAGATATGTTTTTGAGTGAAAATATATATATTTCTGATCTGATAAGATAAGTAACGAGGTACATAATAAAAGTAATAAAAAAATGAATATTAATTTTATAATACAAAAAACTATAAAAATAAATTAAAATATCTATATAAAATATCAATATCAAAATATATAAAATATCAATCAAAAAATATTCAATTAAAATATCTTTTCATTTCGAACAAAGATTGTTGACCTCAGATCGTTCGATTCGATGATGAATGAGTTCACAATCCACTGGCTACTCGGTCATGTACAGCAGCGATGAGATAAGGTGTGCCGGACAAGAGGATCTATGGAGAACCAATGTCGTGACTGTCTACTGTCGTGGTGTTGGTACTCTCTCTGCTTTACAATTTTATCTGTAAAGTAAATAAAAAAAAATGTTATTATAATAAAAATGTTGTAAAATTTTTTTCTAATGTTGTCATTAGAAAAAAAAATTAACTAAATATAGAATTAACTTATTTTTTTTTATTAATGTCACGTTATACATCTTTTATGTATCTTTGCCTGCTTTATTGGCTTATTGGTAGATGACTCTATGTTAAAAATTGTAATTCAATTACGAGATACTTACATATATATATATGACGAGAATTAGTACATAATATAAACAATAATAAATATAAAAAATATTATATACAGATTATTCGACAAAAAAGTGCCAATTTCTATAGATTTCATATAATATATTGAAGTTATGTAGTACTAGGTATAGTAGAGTATATAAGAAACATATTCTATTGTAGTACCTATAGTGTATAGAGCATGTGAGTTGTTCGGCAGTAATTTAAGATTATCTGTAGAGCTAATAGCGGCAGTTAGAATGACTATCCGGCGCGCGCTGGACGGAACATTTGTCCGCGCGACAGCTCCAATTACCGGGAAATACCGGACTCATTCGTTGAAATACCTGAACGATTTACTATCTATGTGTACTTTTATGTATTTCCGTCTATTTCTTATTCTATTTATAAATATATATATTTATAATATTTTTACTGTAGATAGGCAAGCGTTTGTCAGATATCTCACTTCGTGGTAAATGACGATGCGAACGATGGTGGAGCATGCTTAACTAGGTAGTGCCTATTCACTCGTTCTTTGAAGAGGGCCAGTTCAGCAGGCAGGGAGCTCCTTAGCCGTTCGCATTAGGAAAGTGGAGGCGAAGCGCTGCGTACGATAAGGTGGTATACCGACGACATATGGGTGAAATCCCTGCCTACGTCTAGTGTCCCGCAGATGAAAAGGAGAAGAGGAATATGTTTATATTTGATTTGCGAATTAAAGAAAATAGTGTAATATTGCTCAAATTATATTATAATAATATAAACTATTATTATAATAATATGTAACTACCTACTGAAACGGGAAACAGATATAATATATTATAATTTATTTTTAATGATATTATATATGTAGGGTTTTAGTATTCGAAATTCAAAACAATATATAGAAATATAAAAATGGCGGATAAGCATAATTTTATTCAATAAAAAGGGTCGTCTATACTATCGGAAATGTCAGTGTCAAATTTCTTCGGAGATGAGGGTCAAAATGTAACAAATGTATAATGTCTTACCTCGACCACTCTTGACAGACGTATTTGTGCCTCATTTCTGCTATAGAATTGCTGCCTTAACGATTCGCTATTATTTTATATTTCTAATTGCAGTGTTTTTTTAACCATTTTCTTATAGATATGTATACCTAAGAAATAAAGAGTTATATATCGAAAATAGTTTATGAATTCGTCATTGGCTAAGGAATTTGTAAGGTTGAAAGTTACAGTACCCTTCACAGAGGTTCAAAGAAATATTTCTCAAAGGTTAATAATAATTTTAATCTGATTGTTTATTTACAATTAGATTTTAATTATTTGAGACTGATTTAATAGATAAAAACATGAAAGATATTTTGACAGTTCCAAATTTAGCTTTAGTTATGAATAGATTGGCAATTATTACAAATTATTACTACTGGTACTGGTTTTTGTGCTGATTGAACTTATAAAAAATATAATGTTTGTAGAACTGTGCATATAAAATTTTAAAAATATATACGAGAAATATGCATAATATTAAAAAATAAGGGTAAAAAATATACTTTAATTCTACCATCATAGTTTTGTCTTATTAAGAAAGTTCGTAGCCTCCTTTAGTTGCGCAGCACCACAAAGAAAAGCATGGAAAGTTAAAATTAATTAAAAGATGTTTTCCAAATACCAGCGTAGTTATGAGATCATTTTAATGTTGAAAAATTTTTATACAATTTTGTGTGCACTTTGTATATCCTAAGGTAAAAAAATTCTCAAATAAATTTGTTTGTTAACATAAGTCGCATACTGTATTTACACTACGATATACCTTACTATTAAAAATTCCCCAAGTGGGAGTTGAAACGACTGTAGAAAATAGTTTTAACAGATATTTTTTGTATTACTACTAATAATATACTTAAATTATGTGAAGCTACTGAAAAAAGAAAGTTACTCAAAATTATGCGTAGTTCTAAATATTGAAAGTCCAAACAATATGTTTACTATTTAAAACTTTTAACTCATAAACTTTGAAAAGTATTAAGAATAATTTATTTAATAATACAAACGAAGGAATAGGTAAATGAGTTCAATTAATTTTAAAACGTTAAAAAGTTATAAATTTATCTTGTTAAAGCGTTCCAAACAAGTAGGAGCTTTCACGACTGAGTTATTAAACTTGAATCTTTTATATATTTGAATAATCTATAATTTGAGAAACTTACTCTACAAGTATAACTTAAAGTTTTAAAAATCAATTATATATTTTTTTATGTTGTATACGAAATATAACTGATTATTATCTAAAAATTATTAAATCATCTCTTGGTGATGAACTGAGGACGAAGTAACAGATACCTGAATTAGATTCCTAGATTCCTTCTGCTTATCTCGACATGTGCTGGAAAATGCGTAAAGCCACTGGGCTGATACTGATCAGTACTTGGGATTAAATATTTCATTTCTTCGAGTGAGAATCGAACCCACCACATGTCGCGCTTATAGTCGTGCGCTTGTGCAGAAATTGACGCTTAAGAGTAAATAGTAGTGAGAAGAAGAAGTAGAAAGAGTATTAACTATCACATATATATGTTATCCTTTCTTATTGTTTTGTAACAAAAATGTTGACTTCATTACTGCTTGCTCGTGTGTGAATCTATTTGTTTCACATTTCAGTTTTACGCGAAGGCACGTAGGGAAATAAACTCACGCTGTGTGTTTGGATTTTATTTTCTTCTTTTATCTGGCTACGATACGGATCGATTTACCAAAGTGCAAAAAAAGAGCTTGTGATGGTTTTTTTTTAATATTAATATAAATATCCACTTTATGAATTTCTTTCTTTTATCTATTCTATAAGTTCTTCTTGCCAAAATTTCATAATTACACACGGGGATTACCCTTTAAATTGTGATTACGCTACGTATTTCATACTCAATACAGATAAGATATATAAATACTTGTATCTTTTGTATGTGTTGACTTGAAAGCTTATTTTTCCGTACTTCAATGGGCCGTATACTTAGATGTTTCAGCTGGATATCTTCACGTGATCTTGAGATAAATGGACTTGACAAACGGACAGACAGGCATATAGACAGACGGACGACATACTGATCCTATACGGGATTAAAATTTTGTAAATACTTAACGATTCTACTGAAATGAATACTAATAAATAATAAGTTATAAGCTGCAACGTATTGGAAATGAGTTATTTTTTTTTAGGTCAAAGGAACTCTACTTAATGGTGCTAAGCAGAATACTAGAATCTCAACCTAACTTTCCTTGTTACGTCCAAAGTCCAAGTTTAGATGTTTTGAGTGCATTCGGGACACAATGGCCTCTTCTTATCTTACATTTGGACTTTATGTTGGGCTTCGCACTGTTGGTCGCTTGGCTTAGCACGTACGCTCACTCGCTGAACTATCTATCTATAAGGAATTCGATATCTTAAGTTAGACGAGCATGCGAAGTTTTTATTGTAATACCCAATATACGAGTGATAGTTAAAAATTTGAATGTTGACTTCCCATAACATTCATATATAACAATCAATAATTCTATAACACATTACGACTAATTACAATGAAACTCATGTACTGAATTTTTTCAGAAAATTTATATTTAATTTTATTGCGTTCTACGAAATGTGTTTTCTTTTTCTACTGTTTTTTTCACATCCAACCAACATCTAAAGTACATGCAGATGACACCCCGGACCTGTTAACTGGTCTGGCATAAATTCACTTTTCCTTTTGTATTTCATAAACTGGAATTGCTATAATTTCATAAGGTGCTATAATTAACGAAGGGGTAGCCCCGCTTGGATTACAAAGTCTAGGTGGCGTCGATTTACATAATAGGGATTCCGTGGCCGTTTTTGGCCTTTGAAATTCTGAACGAGACCGTGTCCACTCAAAGTAGCGTGAATTAAAATAACATTAGCTTGTTTGGACGCGCGTTAAGCTAATTTGAGATGAAAATGGTAATTTTGTAATACGCTTAAGGCCATCTTGGCGCAGCGGCACAAAGGTGTTACTGTAACCCGACGGTCGTGGGTTCGATCCCACTCGAAGGAGTGAATTTATTTACGTTAAAACAATATATAACATGTTTTATTGTATAACGTCATAAATAAATATTAATGTAAAATATCATAATAAACATAACTATTAATCATAAATGATCATAAGGTACTTTTAAGCTTCCCAATAATTTAATTATAAATATTTACCAAATTTATAAAATGCAATTAATTAGCTTTGTTTGTGTACATAATATATGTTTAAATCATCATAAAGTTGTAAAATAGTACGAATACTCGATTCTGCAGAATTAAAAACGTGAATGCAGCAATTCCCGTAATTGGGTAACCGCTGCGCATCATTAGGTGATTGCAGCTGCGGCCCGGTCCAGTGTGTCTCGAGCTTACTAACGGGAATAATCGAGGATATTCAATTATCGTCTATTATCTGTGTTATATAACATATAAGGTTATTATCGTTACTTAAAACAAGCGTATTTCGATATTATTTTATTTAGACATATGTTTAAGCATAGAAAATATCTTTAAAGGGTGGTCGCATAATATCGTGGATCGTTCTAGGAGAATTTATTACTTTTATCAGTGAGTGAGTTGAGTGGCGGAACTCAACGCTGCGCTTTCAACCACAGTGAATACTAAAATACTAATTATTTATAACCAGGTTCACTTTTCATCTTTAGGCATTTATATTTAGTTTTACATTAAATACAATTTATATTATTATAGTTCCTGAAAGTACTCGAAACGTCAATAGTAAATAATATAGCACTACGCTATTCTGAGTACCTACGTGCTCGACTACTTTCATTGTTTGAATTATGAATATTTCATATTGCTATAATTAGAGTATTGACCAATCCATTTGCAAATAATTGCATTATAGATGAATTTTTAATTAGTTACAAAATGTTATAATATTCAAACGTTTTTGACGGATTTGAATAAAATATTTCAATAAACTATCTAACCTAGCTTTTAAATCGATGAATTCAATTTTCAGTCTCTTTCCAACTAACTTAATAAAATGTAATTTTCATAGAGAGAGACTTTTTAAAATAATTTTTGTCTAATATAATTTTTCTTTCGTATTAATTTTAATAGGTCTGTAATAAATAATAGTGATTATATATATTGAATATCTTTAACTCGCCGTTTCTCCTCCGTGGCCAAGTACAAAATAACAATCCACTAGTTCCTGAGATTAGCGCGTTTAACCCTGCAGGCTCTTTAATTTAAAAATATTAATATAGATATAAGCATAATAATATTTTTATAATATTCATTAATGACATTTTTCTTATAGCTTCAATACAAAGAAGTCATTATATTTAAAAGCAGTAAATATAAAATATTCCGCCTCATGGATCACACGGCGCACAATGCAGGTATGCAAGTCATTAGACTGGATGGCGGGGCGGATATGTGTTTGTGTTTTTTTTACAAGTATACAAATAGAAACGGCAGAATGGTATCTAAAAAAGATATGCATACAATTTTCAAATTTTATATTATAATTATGATAATTGTTATTTCCATTGATAAATAAGGCCGTCGAGGCGCAGGTGCACAAGGGCGTGACTTTAACGTTAAAGTGGAGGTTCCATCCCCACTCGAGGTAATTGATTATTATTTATTAATATTTTAATTTCTTCGCTCTGTCACCAAGGCAAAGGCCCGGCGTTAACTTCCGCCATTCAACACACCATGCCTTAAAAAATTCTGCGGTAAGTGGGGAACGGGGTGTCTTGACACTAGGTTCCCTCTGCGTGAAGCTGATTTAATTTTTTGATTTAATAATAAATATGTCTAGGTACTCCATTTCGTTCCAAATCTTATTTAAGTAAACAATAAAGTAAGAAGTAAAATTAGAGCAAAGTTTATTTACATTATATTTTATCACGATAAAACTTTTGTTTCGTTTAAATTATAAAAAAGTCAAGATAAAAATATCAATAAATAAAATCTCCCGTTTCTGACGTCTTGTTATCAACATAGTATTAAATATGAGACTTGAAGATAATACAGAAATGAGAAGGATCGGCGAGGAAGGCTATTTTACGTTAAAATGACAAAACCAAAAGTAGTATTGGAAAATATGATTTTATACGTTAAATGCTGCTTTTAACAAACATTTTTGAGAGATTGGTTTATTTTTGTGTAATTTTATAACTACGTAATATGTATGCAAAGTTTCTAAAGTGAACGAAAAGTGGAGAAACGAGTCATTCTTTAGGAGGTTCTCTCTATTTCCATAGGAGAAGCTTCACAAAAAATATATATATATGTAATAATTATGAATTTAAATCCATCTAAGTGGTATGCCAACGCAACTTTAAATATTTGAGATTTACTTACAAAATTAATATATACACATACAAAGATATATAAATACATAAAACGCATTGGTTTTCAATCATATTCATTTCGATAAAGAATTTGATTAGATAAAGGCGTTGATTTCCGCCACTCAGCCAATAATAATTATGTTTAAACAAGTTCAAGGTTGAGCCCGAATTGATATATCGTTAAGGTTCCCGTTTGTAATTTTGGTCAAAGTTCTCTTTGATTTCAAATTATTAAATTATATTTATTTCATATTTGGTATGAATCTTCATATTTATTGGTACCGTAGTTCTTAACGCGGCCTTCCGTCTTCTACCCACATATATTATACACCAGACACCAGTTGCGACACTAGGGCCGTTCATACAAAAACGATTCTGGATCAATATTATATTAAAAATAAGTTAATTATATTATTCATAAATAACTGTGATATATATAATGTGAAATTACTATTTACTTACTCAATTATTATTGTTTTTTATATATTTGATTACATCCCAAAAACCCAAGGTATTTATATGATAATACGTTTACATGTACAAATTTGCATTAAATAGAACCAGTTCCTTTAAAATGGTATAAATTTCAGCAGTCATTAGCAGTATGAAAGTGGCGCGTGAGGCACAATTGGCACTTGTTACTGGACGATGCCGAAGAAAATTGCATAGGAATTTACATAATACAGAATTCATTGATATCAGGCATTGTGAATGTCAGTTACGGACTCCGTCTAACTAAAACACTTATATTTAATACAAAATGAATATATGTTCATCATAGATGTAGAAAAGACTTTGTATACATATTTATATTTTCTAATTCATGTTAATACTCTAATTTTACTGGTAGATGAAGAGTTCACAGAATGTTATATCAATTTTAATGTAGCTTGTGGGAGTAAAGCGTCTAGAAATTGCTTAATTAAAAGGGAATCTACTCCTAGAGTGCAGTTAAGCCTGTGTTTGTTCGGAGAGGGCTCTTCGATCGTTTGCTTACACTTACGTCTCATATAAGCTAAATATAGCACATGGCTCTACATTTAATAAAATGAAACTGTTTAGTAATTAATGTTAATATAATAATTGTTTCATTTTTTAGTTCTTAAAATATAATATTTTTAATTATTCTATTGATGTTATCTACTGTATCGAAGAATGAAGATACTTTGTAATATATCTACAATGTGGCCATCGTAGCCTCTTCAGAGTCTCCTCTTGATTAAGAGTTGTCAATTTTAAGGTATGAAATAGAAACTAGAAGTTGATTCTCAAAATCAACTGTGGTGCCATATTGGCTATAACGGGCTTTATAAAATAAAATACTATCAATAAATACCTGTTGAAACATTTCTGTATTATATCTTATATGAAAGTTATATATTTCCAAAAAAAAGTATGTACTAGTGAAATTGAATGCTTGAAGTTATATTTTGGCGTTGAGTTCCACCACTCTACACACAATGTCTCCAGAAGTCGCTGGAAAATCTTGGAAATGGAAGTGTCTTAATGAGAACGGAGTGTCTTAACCCTCGGTCCCCAGGTTCAGGATACAGCCTGAAAAAAGTGATATTTTATAATTTTCACGCGGAAAATTCTAGGTTAAACGAGCTTGCTTTGTCAGTTTTGTCTGTGAAGAGTTTGCTAGCAAAATGACAACAAAGTATATGACAGTTTACGTACCCAAGTAGGTACATTTACGAATGGCCGCATCGAACTCATTTCAAGCATAATTAGTACGTATATGTTAAAACTTTACTTACATAGTAGCTCGTTAACGACTTGTTTCAATATGAAGTCCGTCCATGTTCATCCAATTAAATCAATACGTGCTTTGGGTGAGCGCGACGATTGTGGATTCAAATCCCATTACCAGGAAAATTTTATTTTTTAACGTGGGTATTTCATATATAACGACTAGCTTCGCTTGCTTATTATTATTAACGCGCAGCTTCGCTTGCTTATTTAGAGGTGTATTCTAATAAACCATGAAACATGTGTTCATGATATATTTTTAAGAGTCTAAATTTAAAATTTTATAAGAATCGGTGGCGATTTAAAGATTTTTCCATACAAACTTTCAACCCCTTATTGGCACCCTTAGGCGGTAAATTCTAAAAAACCGTGAAACACGTATTCAATTAAATCATTTTAAGAGTCTGAATTTACAATTTTATAAAAATGGCTGCCGAATTAATTTTTTTTTTGCATACAAACTTTCAACCCTTATTTCACCCTTTTACGGTTAAAATTTCAAAATCCCTGCTTAATGGATGTCCAAATAACAAAAGTAAACATCTGTCCAAATATCACCTTCATACCATCAGCGGTTACGGCTGTGCGTGCGTCTTACCTCAGTCAGTGAGGACAAGTCCTTTTTTTTATATATATATATATATAGATTTACTTGCCCAAAGCGGCCTGTTGGGCACCGCAAATCTACATTCCGGTACATTAAACCCAATCGTATAATATTTTCATTTTTTCGTTCTGGTGGCGAGGCAAAGCACGGTGTTGAGTTGCGCTATTTAACACGCAATGTCTCCAGAATTCAGTGGAAAGTGGTGAACGGTAGTGTCATAATGGGAACGGATTGTCATAATGGGAACGGATTGTCTTAATACAAGGTTCTTAGGTTCGCTCTGCCTACCATGAATGTGACAATGAGTTATAATTTTTAATGCGTGCAACCAGCGTTCATCGATTTATAAGATATCGATTTATATGCCAATAAAAATAAAAATAAACTACATAACATACATACAAAACAATTTAACAACTATCAATAATAACACTTGTAGGAATGAATATTGGGAAACACGCATATTTTTTCTACGAGAAACAGGAAATTTGAATTTTTTCCGAGTGATTACCTTTTACGACACTCGATTCACATCTGGGCTCAGAAAAGGCAAAATGAAATGATAATAACACAATTTGTTTTACCTATTATTAAAATAAAAGAAGAGAAAATAATTTGAATGCTCGTAATTAAGACACATAAACCACTATTATAATAAACGAAGAATAAATATTCTCTTGCCTGAAATTCGTATGAGTAGCCAGAGATAACTGAGGCGCCAAACTAACGTATCTGCATACCTTTTGCGCTTCGTCCACTCATCAACCTCTTCACACATGCTCCCCGGTTGACTCCCCCGGGAAGTATGTGTGCAGAAGACCCCCTCATGCTTTTACGTGACTTTCCTCCAGCATATTTGATACTGTGTTTTCGAAGGTCAACCGAGGTTTCCCCCTACCTACCTTTTCGCTTATTTTGCCTTCATAATTCATTCACGTTAAATAAGTAAAACAACAAAATAAATTATATAATTAGTTGCTATATTTATGAAATTACCAAGTATTTTATTAGACTTCTTAGATTTGACTAATGCTCTAACAGTTAAAAGAGATGTTGTATATAATCCACTAAGGTTCGATATAAAGGTTTTATTTATAGGTCCGTCTCTTAGAGAAGTGTCCTCGTTTTGCTTTCTCTACCGCATTTATCATGGAGAATATTCTGGGAAACTCTTTGGCGATAATGGCGGCCATATTATCAAAGGCCAAAACACTTACGTACGTACGTACCTATGTGAATACAACATTAAAATGGCTATTTACAACAGAAGTGAGGAGGCAATAAGGATATTACTAACTAATTGTTCCACAGTAGGTCACGACCTTCAATTCAAAAGCTAAAGATCAAAAGATATCGTTTAATATTTTTAACTTTAACATAAACATGTTAAAATGAAAAATATTAAACGTGACGTGAAACGTGAAACTCCTAATGTTTTTAACTTTAACAGGTGTTTAACAAAAAAAAATAAACGAAACTAAACTAAAGCAAAAAATAAAAACTAAAAAAAACGTGTTTTCGTATTACATTACTAGTCACATTTTGATTTAATTTTGAGAAGCCGTAAAATTTGCCATCATATTCAAAGACAACGCAGAAATCAACATTATCTACTATCTGTGTCGATAGGACAAATATTTATATGAAAAATATAGTAAGAATTCCCTATCTAAGATATAAATCAATGACCTTAACAAGCATTTGTTAGAGCCCAGAAATTACTGGTTTCGGAGCACGTGCAGGGCAGGAACTCGTATAGAATTTTATATCCACACTCATTGTAGTCATTGTGTTGTCCGATTTATTTTATTTACACAATTGAGGCACACAGTATATAGTCAAAGGCAAAAATTTCCTCGGCCTAAAATTTGAATATTTCGCTTAAGAAAAACCAGATATATTCAAAGGAACCTAAAGTTTCTTTAAAGTTTAAAAAAAAATTTACGCTGCTTGTTTTTTTACCAATATAAAATAAGTTTTAGTATACAATTTATTTTCTATATCAATAACACAGAAACTGTAAAAAAATCCAAATGATATGAATTCCAACGCAAATTATTAAAAATGTAAGTACCTAAAGAAATAACAATCACGTTTACAGTTCTTAGGTACATAAAAAAAGAGTTAATTAGCAAGTATAATATAAAATAAAAATATTCTAATAAAAACGTATAATAAAGATATATATCTATTTATAAAGAAAACAAAACAATGAAGCTTTATTTTTTGCTCAAAATAGTGCGCATGATGGATTACATCGTGGACAATGGAGGCGTGCACTGTGTTGAAAGACTTTGTACGTCTGTTCATAAAAACCATACAAAACTCGTCATAGTACCACAAAATATGATACATTTAAGTACATTATTGAATTAAAACTGTTATGGTACTAATTACAGATTTGTGAGATTTTCAGGAAATCTTTTTTTCGCGTTTTTAGTAGGTCATGGGGAATGTAGTTTTGGGACACTCCTTTTCCCAATTTCAGCCTTAATTTTTTTTTTGTTTGGCAAAACTTTACGTCGCGTTTTGTCTTACCAGATTAAGGTAACTAAAATAGAATGTATTTAAATTATTTCTATTTCCTTGAAAAACGAAATTAAACCCACAACCATTGCGTTTACTTTATCTCAAATATATAAAAGTGAAATTTAAAATAAATACAACATTATCGCTTCATTTTGTAAATATCGTAGGTACATTAACTATAAATATGGCAATTTAATATAAAAAAGGCGTGTTAATATTAAATATTAGATATTTCTTTATCTCAACGCTGAAACATTGCCTGAGAATAACAAAGAAAAATTATGTCATTATTAAATAAAAAACATCACTTCCATAGCGTTTCGTTATCATCCATGTATTGGATGTTATAAAATATTAGACTGGAAGATAAAGCGACGGCTCCAAAGATGGAAAGCAGATATATTTTATAAAGATAATAAGACCGCACCGAATAAAGATGATCTGGGAATTACTTGGATTTATTGTTATCGAGTACAGCCTTTTATTTCTAATATTTTGTGATATATACTATTGTTATTGTGATATAAAGTGAAAAATTGATTAAAATACAATTATATTGACTGAATCTGACTGTAAACGCGACGGTTCTGGGTTCAATCCTCCCTCGGTGTAATTATCATATTAAATTTATTTATATTTCCCCGCTCTGGTAAACAAGGTGTGGCGTTAAATTCCACCACCTAACTTGCAATGTCACGAAAAATTAGGCAGGAAGTTTGGAACGGAGTGTCTTAATACTAGGTACATACTAGGGACACCATAATATGGTAGCTCCCGCTTTCTCTATCATGCTTTATGAATAAATAATAATTTCATTAAATTTGATATTTTATATAAATATATTTATTTCATTACATTTCATATTTTATAGAAAGAAATAACCTAGCCAACATACCACTCTGCTCTTCATTGTTTGCAAAATTAGTTAAGTACGTAGCAACTGTTTTTATTTCGATGAAGATCCCTTTCTTAGATTTGTACTGTCATTCGTTTTTAAGATACAAGCACATAATTATACAACTAAAATGATATTAACTGAATATTTTTCAAAGTATATATAGAATTTAAATTGTTAATCTGATTTCGTTAAAATGCTTAGATGTCATTTAAACGACGAGGAACGGGCAGGTAGGTATTAATGGTGGGATGGTGCCACTCGAGTTACAAAGTCTGGACAGCGCCCGAGAAAATTACACGAAAATTTACATAATAGAGAATCCGTGGCTACCCTCGCCCTTTGAAAGTCGGAGTGAGACCGCGTCCAACGACAGCGGCGAACATTAAATTAACATGAGTTTGTTTTCGAACATCCACGTCAAACAGGTCTCAAATTAAATTCACGACTAATAAAGTATTCCCTCTCGAAAATAACCAAACGCATATTAATTTTATAATAAATATATATTTACATATTAAAATTTAGAGATACATTTTTATATATTCCTCTATATAAAACATCAGGTATCAGGTTTTATGTGCTGTAGTCATATGTGAAATCTTATGCTATAATCACGCCATTACGGCCAGTCTTCGTTGTTTGAGGTTATATTTAGTTTGCCAAGCAGCTTAGTTCCGAGCTTAATAGTTAATATGCTTTAAGCTATAGTAGAATGTTCTGCTAGTTGCTGAATTTAGCTTATTTATTCAGTCGACGCCCTCGTGGCAAAGGGGACTGGGTGACTGTAACACTACGGTTCGATCTCCACTTGAGGAAATTAATAGGAGCGAAATAAATGTATATTTACATTTCTTTGCTCTGGTTTCGAGGGAAAGCGCGGCGTTGAGTTCCATTGCGTTATATTTATTAATAGTAGCAACAGTTACTATTAATAAACGTAATAAAATCTCACACCTGTTTCATGGTTTATTAGAATTAACCCTCTAAACTGAAACAACGTAACGCCAATATAATCTTAAATCTATATCAGTAAACAAAATCATATAAAACGGCATATTACGTTACACTTTGTCCTGAAAAATCAGTAGTCTCCTGAGTGGTTACTTTTTACGGAACTCGAATTACATCTGGGATCTAGAGCCATAAAATGAGTCGATATTTTTTATATGGAAATTAAACTAATAATAAGTATATATAATAATTAATAATTAAACTTATAATAAGTATTAATAGTAATATATAAATAAACAGAAAATACTTCTTGGTTTGATTTTGATCTAATATTAATGTAATATTAATTTAAATCATATGTATAGAGACTCGGGATCCTACAGTCAAACTCACAAAGAGTTTTGCAGGACATAGTTTAACTTTTTTATATATTGTAAAATGGTATTAATAAAATTAAATTAAAAAAATAATAATAATAATAAATAACAGTACACAAATACATTTAAAGTAGTATAGCTTTTTGTACCGTAAATTTAGTTAGTGTATTAAAATAAATATTGAATTACACAGTTTTTATACATCGTTCTAAATTTTATAAAATTTATGCTTATTAAATAATTTTAATATTATATCTTTAAATACCTATATTAATCGTTTTGCATAGGGAAAGGTTCTGCTTGTAAGGACGATGGGTGTGGGTTCGGTCGGCATTCGAGGCAATAAATTATTTTCTGGTAATAAAGCGCAGCGTTGAGTTGCGTCGCTCTACACACTATTTTTCTTGTAGTATTTGCGGAAGCATTCAGCATTCTATAACAATAAAGATAAAACATCATTAGCTTTTAGCAAATATGTAAAAATTTTGTTAATATTTCTATAATATACGAATATTTCTAGGTTTAAAAGTATAGTGAATTTTTAGTAATAAAAATACTTTAGAAACCACTCTTTTTTTTTCAAAATACTTCTTACTTGCTGTAATTAAGAGTTATATAAATATAGTGCAGAGTATGGCGCTTTTACTGGAAATTCCAGAAGGGCGGTTTAATAAGAGACTGTCTCTATTCATCGCGGTACTTCATAAAAACTGGAAATGTTATACTAAATACAAAATAATATTTCACTGCAACAAGTTTTCGTATTTCTTAAAGGGGTCACGACCTGGTTCTGCATCTGCGAAGATTAAAAGATTTCCTGCGCTAAGCAACCTTTATTAAAGTCCAGTTGGTGGGAACATCACGAAATAAAATAATTTGTTTTCTAGTTTTACAGTATTTATCCTATGGCGTGATGCTTACACAAAGTATATAGGCCACTCTTAACTTAAATGAAAAAAAAAAAGAATTCATGACATATAAAGTGATATTAAATAATACTTAAATTTACTTTTCAAATAAATAATAAACGAATGAATCAAGGTCCATTCGTTTATTCATTTATTATAATAATCTTGATCAATTCCTTCTAGATCTAGGAAACTAGTGTTAAAACAGCCTTGGTACCAGAGCGAAGAAATGAAAATATTAATAATTAAGAATTCATTCCCCTGAGTGGGGTTCTAACCCACAGCCTCTACTAATATATAAGATTTTAACAATTATAATTTTAATTATCTAAGCGTGGAATCTACGTGCTAAGCGCTTAAGTTAAAGGTCTGTCATTGCCATATAATGGTATGTACATTATTAATCATAATAATAGCATCTACTCCTCAGCGGGTGGCTTAATTTAATTAATTAAGCAGTACTAAATATTTTAGGCGTACTCAACTATGAAATGTTAACCATGTTATAGTTCTAGCTAGTGGATTAAATCCTGTAGCGAGACTGATTCTAATAGTGTTTCGAATATTTGTATCTCCTTTCATATTTAAAAGATATTGAAACGAAATGATAAATATACAATCTAAAATAGAGTGTCTTAACACTAGATTCCCAGATTCCCTCTGCATTCGCTGCTAAATGCGGGATACAGCGTTAAGCTAAAAAAAAGTGAAATGAAATCTGATAAATCTTTTGTAGCCTTAAGAAAAATCTTGAAATAAAATTGAAAAGAACCAAATTATTGGCATTCAAGTCAACGCTTTTGTATTCATATTTTGTAGGCAAAAAGAACTGTTAAACAAAATATGAATGAGATTTGCAGTTTCTCTCATACTTAGTAGGCCATAGTTATATAAAGCGCTGGCTTTTTATAAAGAAGACTTATCTTCTTTTCTTCCCTAAATATCTACAAAATCCTACTTCAAATATTTGATTAATCAAAACAGAATATTTTCGTTCGTAATTTAACTTAAATAAGATGAAAAGATTTTATTAAACAAACTAGTGCTTTTCCTGGAGTAAAAGAATATCTTCAAGAAAAAATATTTTTTTACGTTTCGGGGTAAAAGTCAATGAAAACACTTAAATTAGTTGGTACACTTATATATAATACAAAACTAGCGGACCCACGCGGCTTCGCCCATCTGAGCTATAGGAATATTAATTTTAAATTTTTAACATTAATGGTAAGAAAATATTAACCTAAATAAAATAAACCTTTGAGGACCATAGGTCCTTTGGAGCACAAAAAATGAAACAACTCAAAAACAAGCAATTAAAAAGCATATGGCTATCAATATATCTATTGTCTCACAATACTTATTGAATAATTTACTATGATAATAAATTGTTAATTTAATATGACTTAAAATTAAGAATAATATATAGATACGTCATGTATAGGGTGTAAAGCGCAGCGTAAGAGATGCAGCCCCGATGCAGCGGGGAGCCCCACACATGCCACTGCAACTATGTCCTGCATTACATCATTGTCCTGCATTGCATTTGCATCAGCCTTCAGTCCAGTGACCAACCAGTATACTACATGTGCCTCCCCTTCCCCTATAACATGTCCGTTGAAAATAAAATTAAAGAATATATTTAGCGTATCTGTTACCTACTTAATAATATTTTAAAAATTTGTGGCCGGTATATAAAAGTATTTAAATTAAATATATTGATAATATTTCAAACATAATGAAGTTACTAGTACCCATGACTAACAGTCTCATAAATCATAATTAATCTTAATGTCGTAAACGCTTATCGTAAGATTTACAAATTATACGTACAACAAATCCGAAATCTGTTAATCGATTGATTATTTATGAGAATCAATCCATCAACTACCATCGTGTGTCCACAGCCCGCTGGCTGAGAGTCGCTTCTAATAGACGTGATCGTTGACAATCGCTATCAATTATTAGATTATGTTTTTTTTTCTTCAATTAAAAATAGACAGACAGACAGTAGTTGAATATATACTAGTATATGAGTTGAAACATAATATAGTGAAGGACTTGTGTAGTACATAACCAATTATTAAACAGAGTTGTAGAGGAGTCCGGCAGCGTCTCTATGTATATATGCGTATTTCGATTACAAGACGCTGCACTTGTTTCATGCGTGTGAAAGTTTTAACATATAAAATTAATTATTATTTACGTTACATTAAATAAATACAAAAATATAATAGTATATGAGTTGAAACATCTTGGCAAAGAACTTGTGTAGTGCACAACCTTAAATAAATAGGGGGAGCGGGGGGGGAGGCTTGTAGGGGAGTCCGGCAGCGTCTCTATATATAAATATGATACCCCCCGCTGCACTTATTTCATGCGTGTGAAAGTTTTAACATATAAAATAAATTATATACGTTATATTAAATAAATACACAAAAAAATATCTCATTATATTTTTTTGTACTCCTTTATAATATTAAAAGATTCATTTCTGTAATTCTCGCAAAACATTATCATAAGACTGATTACAATTATTATTTTAGCTCCAATGCACACATTGTTGCCTACGCTTGTGTGCTCACGTGCAGGCTCGCGTGTACTCCTGGTGTTCATTTTTGATTTATTAAGTATACTTAACGTATCTACGGCGTTTGTTGATTTATAGATAGAACTTATCGAGATGCAAGAATAATTGATTAAATATAATTTTATCAGGCAGAAGGAATCAAGGCATTAGAAGGTTATGACACACCGTTCCCCACTTTCCGCCGAATTGTGGAGGCGCTGCGTTTTGGGTGCGGAACTCAACGTCGCGCTATGCGTTGTTACAAGCGAGAAAATGAAAATATTAAATAATTCATTTCCGAGAGTAAGCTGGGGAGGTTGTACGGTTGATTCCCAAACGCACAACCTGTCGCATTTACAGTCACACGCTTGTGCCCGTGGCTATCACGCTAGTAGCCTTAATTAATTTATAAACTAATAAAAAAATATTACTAAATTCACACATAGCTAGGTAAGCGGAGGAAATGTAATATTAAGACACTCCTTTCCACATTTTTCTCCTAAGATGGCTAAAAAAAAAGGAATTTATTAGATAAGCCCGTCTGCTTCTAGTTATCTTGCACATCAACACGCTATACTGGATGGCGTCGCTCTTTATCTTAATAGATAGCCTAAAAAGTAATTGAATAAAAATACAGTCGAAATGATAACCTCCTTCTTTTTGAAGTTGGTTAAAAATAAATAACACGGGCCATCGTGGCGCAGGGACACAAGTGCGTGATTGATACGTTGTGGGTTCGATTCCCATTCGGAGGAATTAATTTATTCATTAATATTTTCATGTTAATACTAAGGTAAAAGTTGAAATCCGCTATTCAACAGGCAATACCTTGAAAATTAGGGGGAAAGTGGAGAATGGAGTATCTTAACACTAGGTTCGCCCTGTCTACCTTGCTATATACGGGATACAGCGTGAATCTGAAAAAACATACTAAAACAGTTTTAAACTCACTACCATCGTTCAGGTAAGTTAATTTCCGAATGTATCATGACGATCGCTTAATTAATTCTTTTGATAATAATCTTTACAATCATTAATAAATTATCACAAAATCGTTCATTGATGATCAAGATCGTTAAAGAAAATACTAGATTGTTAGCAATAATTGTGCCTACATTTTTCATTTCTTTTACACTTTAAGTTCACATAGACGAAGTGATATTTTAAGTGAATAGTGCGGTTTTTATTATATAATTAAAAGACAGAAAATTCTTGGTTAATCAACTCAAAAATACCAAATTAAGCTTTTTCTTTATTTACAGACCGTTTTTGCACACAATTATCACAATTTACGAAAAGTAGTTCATAGAAGCTTTCTTTAACTTGCCGAGTCAATTTGTGCGTTGTTTATATGAAATCTTGCAATTTGATTTGCATTTCAGTGTTTGATTTGTAAAATACAATACACTATAATAAAACATCTAGAGACTGGAGTCGGAGCTGAAAGGCGAAATATGACCAAAAGGCATCCTGAACTAAGAAAAGTAGACAGATCGTGTTTGGGTCTAGAATCTGAGGATGCATTTAATTTGTATTGGCGACCACTCCTGAAGATGGAGAGACCGGGAGAACATTTTGCAATAATGATGCCTCAACAGAAATGAGAAGATTAAGAGGAAACTGAAAGGTAAACACAAAAAAACACAAAAAAAAATTACATCAGTAAATAGATTAATTAAAACAGTTATTAGACAAATGAGGCACAAGGGTGTGACTGTAATGTGACGTTTGTGGATTCGATCCCTACTCAAGGAAGTGAATAATTTATTTACGTTTATACTATTATTTATACTACCATTTCTTCGCTCTGATGTTAAGGCAAAGCGCGCGCAATGTCTTAACACTAGGTTCCCTCTGCCTATCCTGCTGTATGCGGGATACAGCGTGAAGCTGATTTATTAGACAAACAATAGTGTGCCTATGTTAACAATGCAACATCGTAATTTCCTCGTAGTGATAACTCCAATAAAATATAAACAATGTTGTTTTAAATCTCCTTACATTATTACACGTGTTCTAAGAGATATAAATTAAATAAATATTTGCTATAGCAAATGTGATTCAAATACAGACAATTAAGTCAATATTATTTTTACCTAGGGTATTTAGTTCTTTACGTGTTATTAAGAAAATATATAAGAAAAACGTGAATCCTCATATATATTTTTAAGCTATACAGTCAGTATTAAATACAATATTCGCACGATATTTTAGCTATAATAGTAGGTTCCCAATAAAAATAGCTAATCTAATGAGAACTACGAATATATCTTAATAAATTCTTCGATAATATTATCTCAGTACAGTTGTCATTACTTTAAAATGTTTTTCCTTAGAAATTTTGTATCTACATGGTCAATGTAGATAGACAGACATGCGAGGGCGACGTGACAACTTATGTCCGGTGTTAGTGACGCACTTTGAACTGATACTATATTGCGACATTATGGACTATATTTCATAATGATTTTTATGAGTACCAGACTACATATTAATTAATATGCTTCTTTGTACCCTCCTATGTGCGGAATAAAGCCTATAATAATAAAGACATTCAAGGTCTTTTTCTTTTCAAGGTCAAGGTCGGAACTCGGCACCCACATAGAGCTTGACTCCCATTTTGACAACAAACAAACTCAAATGTTTTTTAAATGTTAGTCTTGTATTTTTTTACAGTAGGTACTAGTACTTACTAAGTTTATTAAGTAATACGTACATGAAACTTAAAACATAATAATAGTTTAGAGGTACCATTAGACATGAGCGATTAATCTCGAAGGGGACCAACGGGCAAGTATTGCAAACGATTGACAAACGCACTCATGACAGTATCTAAATACAGAATACAAAATTACGTGTAGAAATATCAGGCACTATATTTAAACTCCATAGCTAAATATTTTAAAAAATAAGTTAAAATACGCAATCGTTAATAATATATATTAACCATATCTAAATCAATAACAAATGAGTATGTTTACCATTCACGCTGTTTTAAGAACTTCCAAGTCTAGCTATACAATTTTTTCTTAATATTTATCTGTTATCAATTAGATAAGTGATAGATAAAAAGTGTAGCACTTCTATTGACGTGCTCTGAGGTAATTTAACATAACGACGCGACGGCGTGTGAGCGGGTAATGCGATAAAGCTTAGCAGACCGTTCATTGACCAGATTATCGTCGCCATGACGATTAGTTCAGATAATTATATATTATAGTATAATCTATATTATGATCGATTGCTTCGTTACGGCTAATTTACATTTTGATAACAGTGGAAACTGTTGTACAGTTTTCAATCTTTTGAAAATAATGTATAAAACTAATAATTGGATTGTATTTGTAGTTCCCAGAAAAACGAACAGTCCGCGAGGTCTTAGTTGAGCTTTGTATATGTGTCAGTCTTCATATATAGTGTGGGAGTGACGTCACTTGCTTGGTTTAAGTAGGTTTGTTCTGTGTTTTGACGGCCGCGTTTATCTATGTACTGATAGCAGCGTTACATAATTAATTCGTAATATTTCATTTTTCTGTTCGGTTATTAAGAGTAAAAGATAACGTCGGCTATCGCTGAACAAAAAAGAAGAAATGTTTTTTTTTAAATATTGTACCAAGAAGTAAAAAACGAAAAAAAAATTGACACAGCGCTACAGTTAATGATATATGATTTTATTAATTTTTTTATTAACTGACCGAAAGCTAATGACGTTAAACTTACACTATATATGAACATTCATACAAATGCAAAGCTCAACTAAGACCTCGCGGACTGTATGGAGTTGGCATATATATGCAGTCCGCGAGGTTTACCACAAATAATGGTTTATCGTCATTTTTTTTTAAACAATATGTGAAGTTCCAGTAATAGCACTAACAAGCGTTTTTTGTAAATATTAGATTGACGTAAATCGTACATGTAAACATACAAAATTCTTATCTGTTATTTTAATGATATTATCATAATATTTTTATTTTTGCCTCGAGCGAAGAAATAAAAATATTAAATATTTCATTGCCTCGAGTGGAAATTGAACCCACAAGCTGTTGCGTTTACAGTCACGCGCTCGTGCCCCGGCGCCATAATACCACGCCTTATCATTGTAATATTATTAATATTAATGCAGGTGTATGTATTATGCATACAAATATGTACCTACAGCAAATATAGCTTACTATTAAACTATAATATAGGCATTTGCTTTAAATTAATGCACTATACATATATACTTTGGTTCTACAAGATTTTCCATTTTAGCAATATCTAAATAAACGTTGTTGCCAATTAGAATAATATATATCTACAATGTATTAATGATTATTTCATTGAACAAACACGTTTCTTTGTAACCACTTTATTAGATTTCCATAATATGATATTAAATATTGTATTTTGTATCAGACTTTGCTTGAGCTTAACTGAATTAGACGTTTTAAATATTGAACTTGAAAATATTTTTGAAAAGGGTTCTTAACCAGCTTAAAATTCTGTAAATTACGAAAAAATTATAGATGTGATGTACCATATATACTCGTATGTACCATTGCTTGCTCGGCAACTGGTTTTAAGCGGACTATGAAACATGATACTCCACATACACACACACACATAAAGAAATTGCAAAAAAAAACCGGTAAACGTACTTAAAAAACTAACTATGAAACAACTTTAAGAAAATTGTTACAGTGCCTTTAACTTTGTCCTCGTCACCCACGAGCTGTTTGCCTGTTGCCTGTTTGTCGTCTGGTTTCCTTGTACAAAGTAGCGGCGTTACATAGGGCGAGCCTGGGCGATCGCCCAGGGGCGCCAGACTATAAAGGGCGCCACGACGGGCGTCTGCCCGTATATGTCAGGTTTGTTTTGAATTTTATTAAAGATCGCAACTTTCAAGAACTGTTATCAAATGTATGGATAGCATTGCGTATATTATTGACTATACCTGTAACGGTTGGAGAAAGGGGAGATTGGCTTGCGATGCGTACATTTTGCTCATTTTATTCCTGAGAGCCGGTTGGTTTGTTTCTCTTCCGACGATCCTGATACCTGTGCCGCTGCCGTTGCCGATGTGGTTCTGCAGAGTATGGCACTTTATATTCTTAGCACTATAGTGCCAATCGGTGACAAATAACAGCCTTGGTTTGATACGTATTACAAACTTGCTGCCTTTAGTAACCGCGAGGCATATAAAATCTGGGCAGAGGCACTAGTTACTAAGGATCCGCATGTGAATTCTTCAAATAGATAGTATAGTCGCGCCTCTAGGTACTTTAAATGGAAACTTACCAGAGCAAAATCCGAGTATATCGCCTAAATCGGCGAGAACCTTGAGAGCGGCACGTCTGGAATTCATCACTTTTGGGCGCCCTTAAAGGCAGCATTCGGTAACTTTACCAAACTTTCGCTTTCGCCATTACGCACATTAAATTACATCTTGGTCTATTTGCCTCAAACTTGGTTTTGGGTGACCAAAGAATTCTGCTTCGGCAATTACCTTCGCCGCATAGATAGTGAGCCGGACGCTCGGTGTCACCACTGTGCTCATTGCGGGGAGGCTCAACACACGCTCGCCAAGTGTGTAGCTTAGGAGGAGCAACGCCGTGTCCTCACAAATGAAGTAGACGGCGATCTGTCGCTGCCTGCCGTAGTGCGAAGGATGGATGGTTGGACATGATGTCGCAGAAGGAAGACGTTAGCTCCCTTCCCCAACTGCAGAAGGCGCACCAGGTGCAGGAGAAGCGTGGACAACGCTCTTTTCCGATCCCCTCGCCGACGATGCACGAGGTCTCACTACCCCGCACAGGAGACGAGGCCCAGACAGACCTGGCCATCATTAGTGTGGGGCTGTGGATGAATTTGGACTCCCGCGGCCCCGCGCTCTCGCTCGTGGATACACCAGGGTGGTTTTGGCCGGTAAGATTCCGGCACGCCCCTCCGCCTTCCCCAGACGGAGGTAGTCTATGAGGATTTCCCCCCGTGAAAAAAAAAATGGGTGACCGAAGAATAACGCCGCCAACCCTTCCGCGGTGCTAGAGCTCAATGCCTTAAGTTAACTTCAAATTAAACCCCATTTGTGGTGTCGCCAGTCTTCCAAAACACTCCCCTAATAAGGGGTAACGCGAAGGCCCAATGTGCTGATACTTTCNTTAGTAACCGCGAGGCATATCAAATCTGGGCAGAGGCACTAGTTACTAAGGATCCGCATGTGAATTCCTTAAATAGATAGTATAGTCGCGCCTCTAGGTACTTTAAATGGAAACTTCTTCTATTTGCCTCAAACTTGGTTTTGGGTGACCAAAGAATTCTGCTTCGGCAATTACCTGCGCCGCATAGACAGGGAGCCGGACGCTCGGTGTCACCACTGTGCTCATTGCGGGGAGGCTCAACACACGCTCGCCAAGTGTGTAGCTTAGGAGGAGCAACGCCGTGTCCTCACAAATGAAGTAGACGGCGATCTGTCGCTGCCTGCCGTAGTGCGAAGGACGGATGGTTGGACGTGATGTCGCAGAAGGAAACTGCGGAACGGGAGAGGGAGGTGTTAGCTCCCTTCCCCAACTGCAGAAGGCGCACCAGGTGCAGGAGAAGCGTGGACAACGCTCTTTTCCGACTCCCTTGCCGACGATGCACGAGGTCTCACTACCCCGCACAGGAGACGAGGCCCAGACAGACCTGGCCAGCACTAGTGTGGGGCTGTGGATGAATTTGGACTCCCGCGGCCCCGCGCTCTCGTTCGTGGATACACCGGGGTGGTTTTAGCCGGTAAGATTCCGGCACGCCCCTCCGCCTTCCCCAGACGGAGGTAGTCTATGAGGATTTCCCCCCGTGAAAAAAAAATGGGTGACCGAAGAATAACGCCGCCAACCCTTCCGCGGTGCTAGAGCTCAATGCCTTAAGTTAACTTCAAATTAAACCCCATTTGTGGTGTCGCCAGTCTTCCAAAACACTCCCCTAATAAGGGGTAACGCGAAGGCCCAATGTGCTGATACTTTCGGTTCGCCGAGCCCAAGTTCGGCTTCATGTGGACTGTTCTCATGTTGTTACATACGGACCGCATACAACTTAGAGCCGTTTGGATCGTTGGAGCCCAATGATGTATGAATGGCTTGCAACATTGGCTTTGCGTGCAGATACGTGCTCGCTGTGCGTTCTCTACCCCATGTGTTCTGGAAAACTGTTCGACCTGTTACTGCCGCCGAATTTTGTAATCGACAGTACGTCACAAAATCAAGTATCATCCACATCATCTGGTTACGTGCAACTCTATTTATTTCTGTGCAGTTTGGATTCGGTTAGGAACTCTTTTCCACGCGGAACGTAACTGTGGAATGGCCTACCTATGGTAGTATTTTCAGGTTGATACGACATGGGTACCTTCAAAAAGCGCGTCTTTCTCCACCTTAAAGGCCCGCAACGCACCTGTAGCCCGCCCTTCTGGTGTTACACGGGGTCGTAGGCGGCGGTGACCACTTACCATCAGGTAACCCGTACGCTCGCTTGCCTTGTGTTTTTTCAATAAACAAGGAGTTTTTGAAGCTGAAGCTAATAAGAACATATCTGCGATCCACAACCCCGCAATCTAGATTAACAAACTCAACAACTTTGTCAATCAAAAATGAGATTGCAGAAAACATAGACTTTCAATGCCTGATAAAAGAGTGCCTAATAGAAAGGCTAGAGAAGTGAAATTTTATTAGATTTTTCAATACATATATTTTTTCACTGTACCCATTCCCTTTTTTGTATGAAATTGAATTTTAGTTAGGGGGCGCCGAAAAACTTCGCCCGGGGCGCCGGTAGTGCTAAAACCGGCACTGCTTGTACAATTCACTACCAATGAAAATTGGTTCTTTACTTTTATCACCTTCACATTACTAAATTATTACAGCTTCAAATCCACGTATAATAAATATATAGTTTAGCCGACTATTTCATATAATATGTACGTTGTAGAGCAGCTGCTGTTTAAAAATTCTTATGAGATATTTGACTACACTTTTTAGGTACTATAAATGGCTATAACAGCTTTATTGCGATATGCTGTAATGAAGTTAATCTTTTAATGTGCACAATCAGACCTGTACAGCTGCGAAAAAATGAAGAAGTAAGAACTTGCAGTATCAATAAAGGAAAAACATCCAAAAAATGCGAATATACATTTCTATTACAGATAAAAACTATTACAAACTTATCAGTGCAGTTCATTTCATACAAAAAGAGTGCAATTTTTTTTCAGCTTTTGTAAGTTGTACTACCCATTGACCTTCAACCGACCGGCCTTTTCATATAGAGTAGTCACATTCATACTCATAATTACAATAAAAATATTTTAATAACATAACATAGTACACTATGTAAAACAATTAGTTAAATTTCAAAATCGGGTGTCTCTTTGCATAACAAATTTTAGAAACATATCCATCATATTCAACAATAGAAGCACAACTTTAATAGACGTAATATGAGTAATGGGTGCGAGCTGTTGGGTAAACAAGTAAGGCAGTGTCAGGCGTGTTTCGTATGCGAGGTGCGAGTCTCATTACCATCCAGCCGCAGGGCGCCGCCCCAGCTCAATTATGACTAGCTTCGTTGCTCACATGTTTTGCTATGAAACGTTGAAGACCTCAGACTTGAGACATTTTAATAATAAATTTAAACCTTTTTAACATTTATAAAGAGTAACAATTAGGAAAGAAAAATACTAAATGTAAAATATTATTAAGAGGATTGACAACCAATAGGGAAGTATGGTCCTCAAATGGTGACCATGTCAACCAGGTGGACTGACGAGCCAACGGAATTGTAAGAATCCCCTGGATCCGCTGGTCACGTGACCAGCTGGAGTGGCGAACATTAGGGGAGGCCTATATCCAGCAATGGACTTCAAAACGCTGATGATGGATTGATGATAATTTAAACATAATTTAAACAATACTCGGACGTCGTGGTATTGAATTATTACCTATATAAAGTAACTTAATTCGTTTTTTAGATTAATAAAACAGAAATCTTGAAATGAAGACTAATTAAGATTCTTCGAGTATAATATACTGGAAGATTTTTGCTGAAAAAGAAGTCTCTAAATGAATAGATAATGGACATAGACTAATTTAACTCTTTTCTCTGTATTTCTGCTGTTCAGGTGGCATTGTAGATAGAGAGATAAATCTAGAATCCATTGTATAATGTTTGCACATAATATACAAGCCTACACATAGCGACCGCTAATGTTATGCAACCCTAATAATTGGTCATCTGTTTTCACACTGCGGTAGTTTGTCTACGTTTATCGCGTTCCGGAAAAACTATAAATATATTTTAAGTCAGAAATATTAATTATTATTATTATTATCGTAATCTAGAGGTTGTGGATTCGATTCCCAGTGTAGGGAATAAATTATTATTTATTAATATTATAATTTCCTTACTCTGATAACAAGGCAAAGTGCGGCGTTCATTTTCTCCACTCGACACGCAATGCCACACCGCGCGGAAAGTGGGGAGTAGAGTATCTTAACACTAGGTTCCCCCTGCCTATCCTGCTAGAGGGGGGATACTAAAACTGGAAAGAGAAAAAAATATCTATGTATATAGATTAAGGTATTCTTTACAGTTGTTTAGAATAAGCGACAGATTGTATGCCCCTGGATTACAAATAAGTCATTCTGGATTACCTACATACATTGTACAGTTGATGTAAGACTCTTTATTATGTGCAATCAACATTGTCATTTAATGCTTTTGAAACAATTTAAGCAAATATAGGTATTTAGTTATATTAATGTTCAACAAACCACATATAAGTGTAAACTTAAACACGATTATGTGAAAATTTTACTTAATTATCATTTATTTTTCTGTAAACATTATAACAAACCTTGTAGAAACATAATGATAAGAATATTAAAAAAATTAAATTAAAATATTTTACTTAAATATTCTAAGAATATGACAATAATTACTCCGTACAATAAATACCCTTTGATTTAATTTTTCAACTGACATATATAAATAAAATAAGATGGTACTAGAGTTTATTTAAGAAAAAAATGACTATCTACTTTCTGATGAACTCAAGCATGTGCTCACTCTGACCTCATTGAAGACTTGAGATGATGCGATTAAAACTTTGTTGCAGAGTACACTCGTAGCACTTCTTAGTTCAGCTACGCAGTCTGGTCTTGAATCGTTTTCTCGTTAGGCCAACTTATTTCCGTTTTCTATTTTGGCTTTTAATTTATATCCAATAAGTTATAGCATATTATTTGTTAGAGTCTCGATATGTTATAAAAATCAAGTAAAGTAAGTAAGTAAGTAAGATAAAGTAGATGTATGTATGTATAAAATAATACATTAGATTTATTAGTTTATATAAAAAATTGTATCTTTATTTATAAATAAAAAACAAAAATATTGCAAATTTATATTTTTAAACGATTAAATAATAAACGTGACGTTATAAAGAGAGAGAGAGAGAGAGAGAGAAATACAAAATCTGTCTACAAAACTATAGGCCAATCTATCTTTTGAATTTTAATCATAATACATTTACATCGATCATTCTTCATTAATTTCTTTCACACAGTGTAATCACAATAAATTACATAAACTAGAGATTGCGTTATCTTATTGATTGATAATTTTACTAATGCTCTAAAATAATATGTAGGCCATTATAAATATAACTATAACTAGTGGGCCCTTGCGAGGCTACGCCCGCTTGAAACAGAAATTGAAAACTAAAGATTTAGTCAATTTAGTAAAACAGTTGTATAAAATAACTGTTATGGCAATCAGCAAATTTGTGGAACTAAATACTTTAAATTGACATAACTTTTTTATTTATGAACCGATTGTAATAAAATAAACCCTATGTTTTCGGAAGCTTTCCAGAATCCAATAGTGAAAACCGAATTTAAATCGGTTAAGCCGATTCTGAGATTAGCAATAACAAACGCACAGACAAACAGACAGACAAAGATTTTAAAAATCATTGTTTTGAGTTCTATTAGGTTAACAAAGGTCCCCAATAACATTTTATTTAAATATCTTCTAAGTACACACACCGACCCTCTTACGATTTTATTATAAGTATAGATATAGATTATAATTTTGAAACGTTCATAGTTATGGTATGAATTATTATTATAATAGAGTCAAAAGTCAGCTCGAGTGCTATGTGCTTATGTTGGCCTCATTGGAAAGTCGAGTTGATTCGATTAAAACTTCGCTGCACAACGAAGCTTTTGCCCGCGGCTCTATGTAGAATCACACGTATTGAGCTTAAAACGTTTTCTCGTCATTATAAATATATTATATACAAAATTTGAACCAGATTCGTATTGTATTCATTTATTTTTAATATATTAAGCTCTCACATATATACATATATATGAAATTGACGTTTGGTATGGGAGGAATAATATACGTTAAGATTTTTCCTAATAAGCTAAGCCAGAAAAAACAACGGTCCCTATATATCATCGTATTACGATACGAGATCGTTTAGCACACAATCGTTAATTAGAAAAGCTATAAATTAGTGGTATATATGTCGGATGTTCTCGTAATAATGGAGCTGAAATAATTTCTTAATAATTACCGCCTTCGCTCAGAAACTTGGTTGGAGTTGAGACTTCAAAGAAATTAATGAGTGTTGGGAACTCGCGACGTGAGCCAGCCGAGTTGATCAGTTTGACGTAAGCCGGAACAAAGTTTCTCGAACCTTAAAGAAATTTCCTGATAATTGTTGACCCGAGAACTACTTTTGATGTATTGAAAAACTCCATTTTTTTATCAAAATCCAAAATACTATATAATTTTTCAGATAAGGCTTGGAGAGGTCGAATAAAATTGTCAGTGACTTTACAATGCAAAAATGTCTGAAATTCTCTAACATCTGCCTATTGGGTATCTTCAACACAAACATACTATATATGTATAGTGTTCGTTTTTAGGTCAATAAAATAATATATTTCGCTTCTATTCCTGTTAGTCGCTGAAATATGATTTAAATTAAAGAAGAATATAATTATGAAATGCTAAAATAATTTTATACACATATATAGCTAACGTAAGTATATGCCCATCAAATTTCATAACAGCAAAACGGCCATCCGATGCTTGTCCGTGATTAAGGTAATGCTATAGCTATTACGGGAATGCAGACACGCTCGGATAATTAGTTATCGATTCCGGACACGTGCACTTCCTATTAAGCACTTCAATTGATTTATCTTATAATTTGCCTACAGCTAAAATGTACACAATAATCTACAAGTTTCATCTTCAAAATTGTCTTCTTGTATTCTGGATATAGCAGGATAGGCAGAGACAACCTAGTATTAAGACACTCCATTCCCCTCTTTCCACCGAATTATTGAGGTATTGTTTGTTGAGCGGCGAAAGTCGACGCCGCGCTTTAGCAAGGCAAACAAAAGGTATTACAGCGAAGAAATGAAAATATTAATAAATAATAATCAATTCCCACGAGGATTATAGTTTTACAAGTAATCTTTTAGTATGTACAATAAACGTTTATAGTTGCAACCAATTTGTTTAAATTTAATATACAAATATTATGGACGAAAATACAATGCAGACTTTTAAAACATTTTTTAATTTTTGATCACAATTTTTTGTAAATATGACACAAGATTCATAATTTGCAATTTGTATCGGCTCACAGTGCTACGTAGATGACGTCGACTACTGCAAAAGTATAATATCTCTTTGGGTTTCCCCTAATGGTGCATTTGGCTTACGAGCGCTTACAATTATCATCCAGAATGATATATATGAGTATTTGAGAAGATAGAGATGCTTAAGTTGCATAACAATACAAAAGTAAACTCGTAACAATTTTGAACAATAAAGTTTTAACCGACACGTTAACCTAGGGCGATACACTGATTTATATAGAAATAGCTAGGAAACCACAATTCCTATTAATTTTTTAAATTTTTAAAACTCATGTAACACTTATGTTGTAAAACAAGGAATTCTACAACCGAAATATTCTCATCTTTACAAATTAGGAAATAAAATATAAGGAATGAAGTTTAAGAAAGTAATTATTAGAGACACTATTAAAAAAGATTTTGCTTCCTCTTCAATTTCATTTGCAATATAGATCGTTATTTTTCTTGTATCTTAATATAAAGTTTACTTAAACTGAGATAGTTATATACTTTGTTCATAATCAAATATATGTTTAAAAAAAATTATAGAACTAATTTAAGAATTTTCTCAACACGTATTTCTGAGTTGAATTGAATAAGTAAACACACTCTTGAGATTTTCTCAACTGAAACTAAAGCAAAACTCGCAGTTGGAGCTCAAACTGCTTACGAAGATGCATTTCCGTAAACTAAGAACGAGTGTGTATGAAGAAATAATAATGAGATTTCCACTAGCTCCACATTAGTGGAAGACTTATCAGATTCAATTTATTATTAGCCTAACTAGGACACACGTTACATGAAATACTTATATATCAATTATTTCATTGTTAAAAACTTTGCTTGTCCAATATTATTATGAAAAAAAGTTGGCATCGTCGTATGGACATTTAATTGCAAATTATGAAAATAATCAAATTCAAATCCAATAATAGATCCGTACAGCAATCACTGGATATCTCCGCACAGGGAATCCTAGTGAGATATTCAAGGTTCAAATTCAAGCGATTTTCTTTGTCAAAAAAAAATTGTCTTAATGTAATTTGTATTGGTTTTGTAAATCCATACCTATATTATAAATTCGAAAGTAACTCTGCCTGTCTGTCTTTTACGCAATCAGGGCCAAACCGCTAATTTAAATGCGATAAAATCCTCATATAGAGATACTTGAGGGTCTAGGGATGAACATAGGATACTTTTTTTTCTCATATTTTTAATATTTTCGATATATACCAATATATTAAAATACTTATTAATTGACATGCATTGACATGCAATTTATTCCACCATGTTTATAACAACCGCCGTTGCTAAGCAACGATTTACAAAGTTTGTTGTTAGAAAACGTCACCCAAAATAAATTTGCTTAACGCACACATGGCGCGCGCCGACACAGCCTTATGAGACACAAAAACAATATTCTCCAAAAATATTGTCCCTTAAATATTATTTAAAAAACTCCGCGTTGATATATACTATAGATATAGATTTTTATACATTAACAAAAATTAGATGATTTCTATGATTTGATATTCATCCTTATGAAAATAAATATAAAAGTCACTTTAACCATTTCATCTAGATGGAAATTATAGTTTCCTGTATAATAATTTAATAAATAATTAAGGAGATGTCAGTGATTCGGAATGACCTAGCCTACGAGTGGTAGGTATAGTATGACCGACGCGAACGGGCAGATGACTTTGATGGTTTTGTAAATTTTTATATATTTTCGAATTACTGTTAATTTTTATTTAATTATTTGCTGCTTATTACTACTACTACTTATTAATTTATCTCAGTTCGGTTATCTATACCGATGTTATACACTTAAAATATCGTAATTTTAATCATTTGGGATTTTATTTAATATTGTTCGCAAAAATTATTAATTATTTAATATAGAAAAATGTTTAGTACGCGCGCACGGCAAACTTTAGGTACTTTTTCTAATATTAAGAATTTCCTTTAGTTACTTTTACTTCTTTTGTTTGTTCATTTCGGTTACTCAGATATTTTATCTAATAATAAATCTCCACTTATTATTCTTTTTTAACTTATTTTAATTATTTAGGCTTATATTTTCTTACAAATTCTATTGAAAACCGAAAATAATTTCATAAATATATTTAATAAATAATCGTATAGTTCAAGCGGCCGTAGCCGCGTCCGGGCCCACTAGTCAAATAATAAATAAATATTTATAAGTAACAAGGCACACCGTTTTGAGAATTCTGTCAATATTATTTCATTATCTTTTTATTTATAATACGAGTTAAGATAAAAATTACAAAACATTATTAATTTAAAGGAATAATTATCATCAACACACGGATAATATCTTTATAATTTACATATTATAAATAATCTCATATTTTGGTTTTTTTTAGCGTTGCACTGTATCCCGCACATAGCAGAGTAGGGAGAGGAAACATGGGAATCTAGTCTTAAGACACTCCGTTTCCATTAAAACAGTTCCATCTCCCATTTTCCGCCGAATTCTGCAGGCATTGTGTGTTGCGTGGCGGAATTCAACGCCGCACTTTGCCATCTTTACCAGAGCGACAAAATTAGAACAAATAAATATTTAATTTCCTCGAATGGGAATCGAACCCACAAACTGTCGCATTAACAGTCGCGCGCTTGTGCCCCTGTGCCGCAACAGGCATCACATATTCTCGTACATACATTTAGACTGGCCTGACATACTATTTATCAAATATCAGATTTATAAACCTAAAAATAAGTAAAATCAATAGCTCCTCTATGTATGCTGAAATAAATAATGTTAGTAGCAAACTAATTGCATTTCGCGGTAAACCTGCTTTTAATTTTATAATTACGTTGAAAATGTTTTGGTATATTATCGTTAATAAAGCGCAGTTTGAAACAACATTTAATATGGAATGTTGTAAATTTACAAAATTGTTACTACAATCGTTTGTCTAATTTGCCGTAACATTTTATCGCTAGAAAGTTGAAAAATACTTTAGAAATTAAACAATAATTATATGAAAAAATAAATGTATCTTTAATTTAATTTGTGTGTCTCGTGTCTTTGCATACGGCGGGTAACTAGCCATGACGGTTGCGAATTTAAACATCGTTTAGAATGATATATTTATATTATTTTCGCAATCTTCTAAAACCAAATGCTTTATTCCTAATAAATAAATTATATATTATTATAGCTTTTAATTTTCTTAACGCCAAGTAAAATGTAGTAGACGGGCAAAGATTAAAACGTAAGTAATAAAAAAGTACATAATGCACTTTAGAAGCTAGATCGTATAGAGATATTAATAAATAAAATACATGTGTGGTTTCAGTAGAATCACATTATCGTCCTATCAAATGCATCGAGCTGATATAGAGTACACACACTATACTGTCAGTATAATCCTATGCATTGCCATCTAAAGAATTTTAGTGACTTAATATAAATAAGTTAGTGATATTTATTAGTGTTACAAAGTAAAGTGAATCATGCAGATAGAACAGTTTTACTCGTAATGCAGGTAATACAAATAATTACCTATATAAATATTTATATATTGTTTGTTTTTCTTTATTAGTGTATGCAGCTGGTAAATTATAGTTAATACTTTAACAAATCATATAACTGACATTTGCTTAGGGGATAATTGTATAAACTTCTTTATCATGTTTACTTTCGTGTGGCGCCTTTCCTAGAAACTAGAATATTTTCTTGCATTGTAATAGGAGTATTAATGTAAATTTATAAAATGTTTTCAGTCTACATTATTGAACGCGATATATACATTATCCATAGATATATACTGAAGTTTACTTTGTACTCAATTTTTAAACAGTTACTCTAAGAAATGGGGATATTTTCATCAAAGCACTCGTTCTTATAAATTTCAATAAATATAATACTTGTACATAATAAAACAGTAAGGAGTAGAGAAAGTATATATCAGCCTTTAACTTAGCGTCGATAACTTAAGAATTCCATAACATATTCATACGTTATATATACGTCAATTTATATATAAATTTGTCGGTTCAGTTCAAATAGGCCCCTATTAGTATTTTTTTATCAATTTTAATTACTTTTAACTATAATATTAAAAAAGTTACATTTCATGTTTTATTTTCGTGTATCATGTAAAAGCGTTTAACCTTTTTTTTGGATATTCTAGAGGGTGGTCTTTGAGAGCAATGTTTTCATTTCTTTGAAAACGCTTTTGTTTTTTTTAAAGTGACTCGTTTTTTTAGACTTCTGATTTTTAACTGTCTTCTGCTGAAGGAGGAGGTTATCTATCTAATTGATTACCTCCTCCTGTATTTTTTTATGTTCGTTTTCAGAACTTTTGACTAGGTGAACCGATTTTGATAACTTTTTTTTATTTGAAAGAAAATCCTTTCCGTGTAGTCCTATTTTAATTTGGTTTATTTCTGATAATGATATCCATAATAAAATCACTTGAGTCTTGGATCCGGTAGTTAGAATGCGGTTAAAGTCGTTTTTTTATGTTAAAAATTATGTTATTGTTCTTATTCGTTTATTTTTCACGTTAAGCATACCACCACCTATAGTATCGTAAGTCATATACGAGAACAATTACGTTTAAAAAAATGAACAGGTGGGACAATTAAAAATATTAGCAATGCCATGAATAAAAAGTCGATATTTTTATATCAATACATTCTTAGAAAATAAACGACATCCTTATCGAGACGGCCTAAATAAATTTCAAAGTTGGTACAAGTTACGAGTTAGTAGCTTTCAAAACACGTCTCAAAAATTTGAATTGAATTTGTTCATAATGCAGTGTTTCTTTATAATAACGGAACAGATAACAAGAGCCTTTGAAATATATTTTTCTTTCAAGCTCAATTCAAAGTGTCTCGAAATAATAATAACATCCTTTGATCACGTCAATGTCAAAATTAAAAGGTACCACAGATTATGGAGAATTGAAGTTAAATGATGACAAATCAGTACGAGCTTCTTAGAACATTTTCTTTATATGCATACAGTAAGTCTTGTTATATATGAAAAACTTGTTTGAATATTTAAGAGGTTATTGTAAAATGACATTGGTATATCATTGACAGAAATGAGCAATGAACTGAATGGTTACTTGACTCTCCATTGAACTCACGAGATTTGTAAAAAAAGTCAGAGATATCTCGCCAATATAGAATAAATGATATGTCAAAAAATGAAAATAAAGACATTTGTACTCCGACTAATTTTCAATTTCTTTTTTAAGTTGTTTCTTCAGTTCATTTTGAATATATTATTATGTATTAAAATAATTATTGTGTAATTTTATTTTGGATATACTTATATAATATTCCATTCCAAGTAAATATCTTCGTACTTACTTGAAATATAATCGGAGAAACTAATCGCAGTTGCCAACTCAACTCCTAGGCTCAAGCAGAATGCTATTAAGTACGTAGATATCAAAAGTATTAAAATTATTTTGCGGGTAAATGATTTTGTTGCAATTACAAGATAAAAAAAAATGCGCTAATCTTTGATACAGATATGATACGTTATAATTTTAAATCTAAATAATATTGAAAATACCTTCACTATATGCATGTATGATCACGTTAATCTCTGAAAGTACTGGACCGATTTACGTAAAACTTTCACCAATTTCTTTGGTTTAACCCAGCTTAACATCTAAAGTTTGTTTCATCAAAATCGGTTCATTAAAAAAAGTTATAGTCATTTGAAGGAACTCAAGGCATGAGTTTGCCTGCAAATATATCGCAATGCATATCTATATTAAAATTATATAAAAAATGCTTACCTTATTGACTGAATATCCATATTTAAAACAATGAAATTTCTATAGTTAACTGACTTCTATGTCCATAATCAATGTTCTATAACATCTAAATATCACTATTCAGTAATGTAATTTGAAGATTAAAAATTTTAACTTAAAAACACTTTAACATTAAAATGTTTAGTATTGTTTATTATTTATTCATTAAAATTATTAATTCAATGATGTGAGGAGCTTTTTATTTTTTTTCTTAATAGTTTTGGGCAAGAAGTATTTATCTATGTATATCACCTATGATCGCGTCAATTCACATAGAAAACTACATTAACAATAAAATAATGCTTGTAAATTATTTTCAATCGAATCGAATTGGTATATTTGATAAAAAATTACCAAAAAAATTAAAGATATAGTAGCTGTGCTTATGATGAAACAGTCCGAATATAAAACTAGTTATTTAACTTAGCGCTTTGAGGCCGCACCGGCACAAGGTTGTGACTGTAACGCGACGGCTGTGGGTTCGATTCCCACTGGAGAAAGTGGAGATTTATTTACGTTTATACTTCCACGTCTTCGCTGTGGTGTCGAGACAAAACGCGGCGTTGAGTTCTGCCGCTCAACACGCAATGCCTCCAGAATTCGGCAGAAAGTGAGGAACGGAGTGTCTTAACACTGGGTTCCCTCTGTCTACCCTATCTAACTGTTAGGCTCTTTTATAATAATTATTTAGATTTTCCATATCTAATCCTTTGAAGCAGATATATGAAAACAATAAAGAGATCTAAACATACTGATTTTAAAAAGAAAACTTATTACACATAACTAATATATTCGTGAAATATAAGATAAACTATAATTGATATAAAATATTCATAAACAAATGATAAAAACAGGGAATTACCAACGCTCGAAAGTCAAATAAATACTAAACTATCGTTAATTTTGCAACTCTCTAGCTAAAGGTCACACAATTATTGATAACACGAATAAGGAAGATACAGCGAACGGGGACGTTTTTTTTATGAGGCCTCCTTGGCACAGTGGCAGAAGCGTTTCACTGTACGACCGGCCCAAGCCAACGTTTAAATGTTCGATTCCGACTTGGGGAAATGAATTATTCAATATTTTTCACTTCCTCCCACTCGTCGTCGTTAATTTCCGCCACTCAACATGTAATGTCTCATAAATTTTGCGAAAAATAGAGAACAGAGTGCCTTAACAGTCGATTTCTCTGCCTCACCCTGATGTATCCGGGATACAGGGTGTAGCTACAAAAACTAATTCGTATAATGACAACTTCTCTTCTTTGTAAAGAATATGACGCAGCGGAACAAGGATGTTTATCTACATTTATATTTCCATTTCTTCGCTCTGGTGTCGAGGTATTCTGCCCCACAACACGCAATGCCTCCAGAATTCGGGCAGAAATGGCAGAAAGTGGGAACAGTAGGTTCCATCTACCTACCGTGCTGAGTGCGGGATACAGCGTGAAGCTTTGAATTGTAAACACAAAAAGTGTTTCAAAATACTTTTTTTTTTAAACTTAATAACCAAAGTAGCAGTAGGGTAGGCAGAAAACCTATGGTTAAGACATGGTCTGTTGCCCACTTTTGCACCGAATTCTGAAGGCATTGCGTTTCAAGTGGCGGAACTCGACACCGCGCTTTGTTTCGACACCAGGGTGAAAAAATAAAAATGAATTTAAATAAATATTTCATAGTAAATGTTATTATGTAATCATATTTTTTTTCATATGAAGTTTTATTTTTTTAATATATATTTTTATTACAGAAAATATATTTTTCAAACGGAAATAAAAATAGGGGCATCGGTATTCAACTTGTAAACAACGGCATCTTTGTATTTTTTAAAGTTTATAAGAACAAAATATACAAATAAAGTGTGAAATATATTGTTATCATATTTTCTTCTATATATGGTATCTATATTTAAAATATAAATTCTTGTCATATCTCTCTGTCCTTGGAATTTAAAGGAATCTGGTGTTATGGAATTCTTCCACAGGCTTAATAGACTAGTACATAGAGGTTCCTTTAAGAATGTGGACATGTTTTACTGCGAAACAACAGCCAGA
Source organism: Heliconius nattereri (assembly GCA_013403645.1). NCBI lineage: Eukaryota > Metazoa > Arthropoda > Insecta > Lepidoptera > Nymphalidae > Heliconius > Heliconius nattereri. The sequence continues at coordinate 5,327,499 of JAAIXI010000236.1, forward strand.
ATCCATTTTTGAGTAACTAACAGATGATTTTTAAAAATGATCATAGGTTGTAATTATAGAGAAATATAGAGCTCGTTAGCAGATTCCTCTATTTTTCCACCGATTGAGCAATTCCACTACATACCTCTTGCACTCCAGTCTATCGACCAATGAAGGCAAGTCGGGCAATTAATGTTAAATAACATTTTAGTAATGTTAAAAAATATTTGCAAACTAGTTATGATTTAAATAATTTAAACATACAGTACAGTACAGTTCCTTATTTCTTTAACATTTGGTCAACTAAAATTATGTTCTTCTAGTTATTTTAAACACTACACATTTTGATATATGTTTATTTAAATGTTTTTTTTGTTTACATATATTATTTGATCACAAAAAAAATTAAGTAGTAACTTTGTAGTTACTTAAATATATATTAACGAGAATACATAAAATAAATTATAAAAATACATGTGTATGCGTTATTGTCCATTTGATGCAAGAACTACTAATAATGTGATTAATTTTTAATATTTTATTTTTTGTCCCGTTTCCTGCAACATTAAGAAAAGTGTTAATATGTTATTGCCACACCAAATTACTCGATACTATTTATTTTTAACTTTACCCGCAGGATAGGCAGATAGAACCTTACGTGAAAACCCTCCGTTCTCATTTACCCATTTAGACCCATACTCAAACTAGCAGTAAATAAAAGGTTTTTTAGGTAATAATTGATAGATATCGATGTAAGAAAATAAAAAACGTAAAAAAAATATATATATTTTTATTTAAAAAAATTCCGTCCTTAAATGGGGCCAATGGGCACATGTAGTATGTAAATTTTCGAGACTTTTTTTGCGACACGAAATGTTTTATAACACTTTTTACACTATCAACGCGTTTTTTTATGGCACATTGCACGTCTGAGTTGCTAGCAAAATTTTTGGGAGTAGTGGTCTACCCCGTGATGCTGCAGACTTGGTACTGCAGAAGCTGCTGGTCGCATAAATACGTGTGATGTTTTCGTCTCTTAATTCGTGACGAGCAATGTAACGAAAAAATCAAGCTAATCTATGCTGTTTATATTGGTTAGCAAGTGCAGGTGCCGCGAATTTGCAACAGCAAGATCCTATGTATGTGTGGATAAAATCCACCACCATTTTTTGCCACGTACAGCATTGCTATATAGCTAATAAGATTGATCAGCCTGATCAATCCCGCCCATACCACACTGTAAAACCTTCGCACTAATAAAATTTGGTTAACTTGGCAAAAGCAGTAATCAAAATCATCTCGGTTTTTCTTTTCATATCCTTAAATTTCTCAAGACGACCTTGTATATTAGTCCAACGGGGTTGCTCAAGATTACGGTTCCTCTACGTCTCTTAGCAAAAGGTTGATAATTGCTTCTATTAGTAAGCCGGCAGATTAGCAGTGCTTTGTATATCTACATCTTCTTCTTCGTCGATTACCACACCTGGTTCTAGAGGCAGCGCAACTAAATATACCTCTCCGAAGTATTTTTCTTCAATAATTACACCTGCGATTGCTTCTAGAAGACCCTTATATTCATTGCGACCGCTAAATATCCTAAGAGTCATTATGAACTTTGGATGGGCATGCGTATAATCATAAAAATTTACCTCTGAAGTGCCCATTGGCCCCAATCGGGGACAGCATCGTAAAAGTTGAATTTTCCTATTACGACTCTTCTTTTCTAATCAAATGTAATTATATTACATAGAATACTAAGTACTTAAGTGTGTTTTGTACCAAAACAAATGTACTTAGAAGTAAAAATTACAAATAAAAATACACATACATTTTGCCTTCACAGATTTAATTGGATTTTACGGCTACAACATAAGGATATACTACTTATCTTTACAATTCTAGACATAAACTGCATAAAAATAAAAATGTAAAAAAAACAAGGGTACTATTGTAGGAGTACCCATTTGGGCACGGCGGGTCTATATGGGTTAAGAAGGATGAAAAGTGGTAAACGGACAAAATTCCCACTTCTCACCCAATTTTCAAGGCATTGCGTTTTTTAGTGTCAAATCAATATTTTATCTCTTCCATGTTTTTATTTTGATACAGCTTCACGCTATATTCCGCACTAGCTGGGCTTAATGGAAAAGTAATATTCCTTTACAGTGTGCAGTGTGTAGGCGTATACAAACTAGATAACTGTAGCTTATCATCCATCAGTCAAACAAAGAGAAGCATCGGTGTTAGGGTAAAGAAACTCATATCCGATGTCAAGAATGGGCATGTATCGAAGTCATCTGTGTGTAAGCATACTGTCCCAACCCAGCCTGGCTAGCCAGGATAAGAATACATCAGGTTTGATAAATCAAAATTTTTCGCTAAGGAAAACAGATATATTATAGATATGGAAGATACAGCCTAGAGTTCACAGGATATATTCCGAGCTAAAATCGCACTAAAGGAGAGATGCCATCTGGTGCGAACGACTCGTGCGACTTAGCACAGATGTTTAAATTCGCCGTATTAAAAAACTGAAATAAAACGCTGTAAAATATATTTTTTAGAACAAGAAAAATATAAGAAAATGTTATATATATGAAGTTACAATAGTAGAATACAGCTGAAGTTAATTTAAAAAATATATTAAAAAAGTTTACAAACTGAAAAAATATGGACCCACCCTACCTACCTACCCTAGTCGCGTAGGGTAGCGTCCCTATGTTTTATTTTTTATAATTTAATACTTATAAAGATAGTCACGGCAATCAAGAAGCTTGCACGCCTTTAAACAAATCTTGTAGCAGTTCGATAAGGCCCGATAGCAAAAGAGATATAAAGTGCGCGCGCTGATGTATTATATCCACTTCAGATTTTAAATTTGAACTTTCACACATATCCAGTAAATTGTGTGAAATAAAATTTTAAAATGTTTTTCTTACTGTTAGTTCTGCTCGTTATATCTTTAATATTGATCCAAGATTTTGTCAAGAAACGTGGGTACAAATGGAAGAAGCTTTCAGAATTTCCCGGTGACAGACCCTTACCTTTAGTCGGAAATGGCCTAGACATCGGATTCGATGCAGACGGTAACGATTTTGGTTTTTTTTTAAATTTAATTGTAAATTACATTTTTAATTATAATTATTTAATTTAATATTAACTGTAACGTTGAGTTTCGGCACTCAATTCGCAATGTCTTCAGAATTTTGGGGAAAGTGGGGAACGGTGTGTCTTAACACGAGGTTCCCTCTGCCTACCCTGCTGTGTGCGGGATACAGCGTGAAGCTGATTTGATTTTATTTATTAAATAGTCTATACAACTGAGCCGGATTATATTATGATATTTTTAAACATTTAAAAAATTGCTAGAATTAAAAATTGATAAATATATATGAGTGAAATAAATGTGGCTAATAGTAAACTATTGACTCTTGGGTCAACGACTAAAACTGCAAAATAAATAATTGACACGTATCTTTGTTTTTTTTTGTAGAAGCGTCTTTTAGATTGATAAAAATGTGGGAAAAACACGGAAAACAAAACTTCCGTCTGTCTGTTGGATCCGAAGACTGGCTCATGCTGTGCGAACCTGAAGACATTAAGGTAATATTTATACAGATACTTGAATTTTTGTAGTTAATCACCAAATTACTATTTGTTTATTTTGCATTTTATTTTCCTAACAATGTCTCTCTTTTTTAGGTACTTCTAAATGACAATTTTGAGCTTTCGAAACCTCTAGAGAGAAATGCAGCCATGAAACCATTCTTCGGTTACTCCGTATCTACTTCTGAAGGTAAAATATTACACAAAAAATAGTTGGCTGTTAAATATAAATAATTTATACGTTCACATTTAAAGTTCTATTAATTTCTTTCAATTTGAGATATTCAATTCATTATATGTATTCGTAAAAACAATAAATTGTTTGTTTTAAAATATAATTTACAATTTTTTCTTTTTAATGAGACTAACAGAAATAGCTAGATACTTTAATGTGAATTTATGGCGTTTACAACAATGTGCAAAATGCGGTTAGTGATCGTCAGTGGCAGAGAAACAAAGCTCGCTTCATCGTATTATATTGCGGTGAGCCTATACGTATCCGACACGTATTCGAAAATATGCCACTAGCAATTACCTGTATACCACATATCATAATTTCATCATCGAGAAATCTTGTTTAAATCATATATATCATACTTTAAAAGAATTTTAGACCTTTAATTATATTTCATTTGAAATGTTAAAATGGAGATTAACTGAGGTAAGACGCTCGCACAGCCGTAACCGCTGCGCGGTGTAACGTGAAATTTGGACAGATGTTTATTACATTAAGAAGAGATTTTGAAAAGTTTTAACACCCATAGGGATGAAATAGGGATTGTATCAAAAAAAATTTTAATGCTGCACCGATTTTTATATAATTTAAAAATATTTCATTGAACACGTATTTCATGACTATTTAGAATTCACCACTTAAACTGAAAATAATTTCATAAGCATTTAATAAATATTCGTATAGTTCAAGCGGGCGAAGCCGCCCAGGTCGGCTAGTGTTATATATAGGTTGTTGAGGCGCATTTTGTTACTCTGTCGGAGTAACAAGATATAGCGCGGAATTGAATTCCGCTACTCAACACGCAATGTCTCGAAAATTGGGCGGCAAGCGAGAAACTGAGTGCCTTATGCTATCCTGATATATGCGGGATACAATGTAAAGCTCACAATAAAAAAATATACATATTTTTATTTAATCTATTTTATAGGGCAAGTGACCACAAATGCACATTATCTTAGTTATGTCTTTTGACACGCGTTGATTAACAAAACGTGATAATTCCATAAACACATAATTAATCAAGATAAATAGATCATAAAATTTATGCTAATCCAGGCTTTAAATTATTGTTAATATTAAATCTTCACTTCATTAAAAACCCGCTTAACTATTGTTTTCGCGTGATTGAGTAATATGCGTCAAAAAAATCGAATGCGTCAAATTTGGTTGATAATGAGTTTAACGTAATATTTTAAAATATTTTTATGATTGATTGGAGTTGGGGCCACAAATAGGCCATTAAGATTAATTATTGTATTTTATATATAAAAATTTCTAATGTTATAATTAATCATTATCGTTAGTTTTTAACTGACTTCTGTAAGAAAAGGAGGTTATCAATTCGACTGTATTTTTTTTTTATGTTCGTTACCTCATAACTTTTGACTGGGTGAACCGATTTTGATAAAAAAACATATATTTGAAAGGTGAAGCTTTCCGAGTGGTCCCATTTTTTTCTTTTATTTGAAAGGATACACTTCAAGGATAATTTGGTGATAAGTATGGTTAGATTCCGGTTATGGGATCCGTTCAAAATTGAGAAAGTATGTCTTTTTTTGGTAAAAAAATATTATACTGTAATACTTGTTGACAAACACTACCACCACCATCACCACTCGTTTAAGAAGCGTCATTTTAAGATCTACTCATCACTTAAAATCGTATAATAAAATATTATTTAACAAAAAGAGAACCGACTTCTAAAAACGAACTAAAAGTTGAAAAATAATTTTACAAAGATTCGGTCTTAGAAGTCGGTTTTCTTTTTGTTAAAAATTAATTTATTAGTTTATATCGTCGGTTTAGAGTATAACACTGCTAAATCCGTTTATTGTTGAAAGTGGTTGAAAACTTCTAAAAAGTTTGAAAGTGTAAAAAAATACAAAATCGACCTTTGTTATATACCATATAGTAGATAAATTATTAAAAATAAAACCTTTCTGATAATATACGTATACTTATAATTTTTTAACAATATTGTTTGTCTCTCCTGAAAGTTCAATTTAAAGGCTGTTAGCAGGTTTTAAACTCTAAGCCGTTGATATATATGTACAGATATTCAGAAATATTAGATTAATTATCAATTTTAAGAAAGTAAATCCTAACTACACTATACGAAACTTGATAATAAAAGAAGTTATTATTGAATGTAAATTTCATTTTTTTAGGAGAAAGATGGAAATCAGTTAGAAAGCTGATGACGCCAAGTTTTCACTTTAAAGCTTTGGACCGAGCTGCTGACGATTTCGGCAAACATACTCAAACACTATTTGAGCTCATAGATTCTTATGAAGGCAAAAGTCCAGTCAATATTTATACATATTTGAAGCCGTACATGCTCGATATGTTAAGCGGTAAGTACTAAGTACCTTATCGTAACCTTTAACCGTATATTGTGTTAATAGTTTAAAATATATGTATAAGCTACATTCTAAAAATTTTTACAATTTCAGTGAATCTTTTTGGAGTTGAAAAGAATTACCTTAAAAACCGTGATCATCCATACATTAAGTCCAGCAGCAAGTAAGTAAAATATTGGAAAAGTCTAAATTATTATTCTTTAATGAATTGATAGTTTTGATAATATTTGCTTTCTATCTTTCACAGAATGATTAAGATTATAACATACAATTACTTTTCCTACTGGAGAAATAATAGTTACCTAGTAAGGTTTACTCCATTGCACACTGAAATGCAGAATATTATTAGAGACATAAAACAAAACAGTTCAGATGTGGGTATCAACTATTTTTATGTATTGATCTTTGTTAAAGTGTTATATTTCTCATTATCATAATATTGATTTATAACAGATAATTACACAAAGAAGAAAAATTTTGAACAAAATGATAGAAGAAACCAAGAGCAACAATAAGAACATCGATTTGAACTATGACACCTTCATTGAAGATAAACTTGCTGGTGGTTGCTTGTTGGACAGATTTATATTAAGCGTGTCGCCAAATGGTGATCCTGAGAAGGATGCGATCATTAATGAAGAAATAACATTAACCCTATTTACTGTAAATATATTTTTATTTCAAACTAATTCCTCTTATCGAGGTAGATCTCAATTTATAGCCAGAATTCATTCAGTATTCTCACTTTATTACATTTTTATTAATTAGAAATAACTATATAATAGAATAGATACAATTTTAACCTTTTTAACTTTTAATCTAGTACAATTCTGTTTTAATGACATACATACGTATGTATGTTTTTCATAAACTATATTTTAAACATTTTAGGGACATCTAACGACATCAATGACGATGTGCAACGCAATGTACCTGATGTCATTGTACCCAGAAGTACAACAGAAAGTTCTAGATGAACAGAAGGCTATATTTGGTAAAGACTTGAACAGACAAGCGACTACACAAGATTTAAATGACATGAAATATCTTGAAGCGTTAATTAAGGAGACTATAAGGTTCATTCCTACAATTCCCAGAATTGGAAGACAACTACAAAAAGACTTAAAGTTATCTGGTTAGTATTTACAGGAAAAAAATAATTCAATTAAAAATATTTGTATCCTAAGTGCTTGTAAGAATTTTACGTAGTACGTAGGTACGTACGTAGTTAGATGTAACGGTATTTTTTTTTCTTGTTAATTATTTCAACCAACATCCAAAAATATATTTAAATGCAAATATAATTAAATATTTTATTTAATTAATGCAAATGTATGTGAATGTAGTTCTGCGTTATATTTAATTGTACTATTATTTCCTTAGATGGACGTGTAGCTCCTGCTGGAACGTCTGTAATTGTTTTCTTCAATGCCGCTGCCAGAAATCCCAGGACTTACACAGAACCAGAAAAATTTATGCCTGAGCGATTCTTTGACACAATGCATCCATTTGCTTTTGTTCCTTTCAGTGCTGGACCAAGAAACTGCGTAGGTGAGTGACACGTGAACTTTTTACCTGTATTATGTATTTTTTGTAATTGTAAAGATAAGTTAATCTGGTGCTAAAGGGTCAAAGGAGAAAGAGAGCTTTTATATTTGAAACAATTAACATTTGAGCGGATTTCCGCCTGGTTTAAAAGTTCAAAGAGAAAAGGGTTTGGGAAGAGAGCGAGACATAAAGATGTTAGAAACAATTGTTAAATGTACTCCAAATATTAGAGTATAACAATAAAGTACTAGTTATTATTATTATTAATAAATTAAATTATGGAAAACGATCGATAAACACTTATTTTTTACTTAGTTACATAAAAACTTATTTTTTTTCATCGATATACCTTCCTTACTTATTATATTATTTTTTATAGCGTTGATAAATAAATTTTTAAAATAATCTCAATTAATTTAAACGTCTACATAAATATTATAGTGAAGCCTTATAAATATAATTATTTTTTTTAGCATTCCGCTATGCGTGGATTGTTCTGAAGGCGACTTTGTCGAACATTATACGGAGGTATGAAATTCTTCCTGGCCCTGAACCCAAATTTGCCTTCCGTCTGATCACTGAATCTACCAACGGATTGCATCTACACTACAAGAAGAGAGATATATGTGCTTAAATTTAATTATATTAATATATAATATATTTTGTTATATAAACAAATCAGTATCTGTATCAGGAGACTACGATAGAACAATTGAAATTACTTTATGTACAGATTATACTTAGATTTTTCTTTATCTGCTACGAGTTTTGCATTTACATCGTCAATTGACTCAGAATTTTTTTTATTCATGTTGCACAGGAACCGGATGTATCTTTAAGTATTATTATTTTAACCTTCCCGGTTCGCGATGTAACTCATCTACCTATCAACATAAGTTGCTGTTTACAATTTTACTAAGTTTTGCCTTTAAGTTGTTCAGAAAATATGTATTTTAAATGAATGATGTAAAAGATCCTAAGAGGTCCGCCAAAAATGTCACGGAACTTTCTTCGCCTTCGGATCATCATTCGCCTCCGGCACATCACCAATTACTTAGTCTATAACTTAGTTTATATCATAGTAATTGTAACCATTAATTTCAAGTCGTAGTAAGTACTTACTTATATATAACAAAATATATTTTAAAGTTATTTAATGTATTTATTAATGTCTTAAATTGTTTGAAAACAAAACATATATATGTATAGATAGTCGATGTGTGTATAGATAGACCTTGCCCGCTTCTCATTCAATGGGGCATAATCGATTTATCATATATTGTTTTATTAATATAATAATTATTGAATATACTATTTCAATAATATTTACATAAGATTTTTATTTATTTTAATTTTAGTATATCTTACAAGCTTTGATTCTTTTACGAGGAAAATTATGCACTTAACGTACATATTGTACGCTAATTTTATATAAAGCTTATACTTTTTTTAGGTCTTTATAGTTTGTATATACTCCTCAGTGTAAAAGTGCTTAAAATATTATAGAGTAATAAAAATGTAAGCAGTACCGTCTAATATGACAGAGTTAAGGGTACAACTTTGTTATTATATTTGTGATATAACAAATGATGATGTTTACATAACGTTAATATCGACTGCTAAGATTAAAAAGTGAAAATTATAACCAATTAATTACTTGTATCGATAATTTTCTTATTAAAACTGATGTAATCATTTACATTTTATTCATCATCATGACATTCTACATTAAACTGGTATATAATTAAATATTACTTCAGTAAAAGTGTTTTTGTTATTTTCTTTTTTCATAAACCCTTAAATAATCCTCTTCCTCGTACCAAGTAAAAAAATCAAATATTATAAATAAATAATTGCTATGACTTTATTTAAGTAATTAAGAAAACTATCCAGATATTATCAATTTAATTTAAAATGTTAACAAAATTAAAGAAAAGTATAAAAAAAATATTTTTTGACTAGTGGGCCCGGGCGCGGCTACGCCCGCTTGAACTATACGATTATGTATTAAATATATTTATGAAATTATTTTCGGTTTTTAATAGAATTTGTAAGAAAATATAAGCCTAAATCATTTAAATAATTTAAAAAAGAATAATAAATGGAGATTTATTATTAGATAAAATATCTAAGTAACCGAAATGAACAAACAAAAGAAGTAAAAGTAACGAAAGGAAATTCTTGATATTAGAAAAAGTACCTAAAGTTAACCGTGCGGGCGGGCGTACTGAACATTTTTCTATATTAAATAATTAATAATTTTTGCGAACAATATTAAATAAAATCCCAAATTCAATGTCCAAATTAATCCAAAAAATTAACAGTAATTCGAAAATATATAAAAATTTACAAAACCATCAAAGTCATCTGCCCGTTCGCGTCGGTCATACTATACCTACCACTCGTAGGCTAGGTCATTCCGAATCACTGACATCTCCTTAATTATTTATTAAATTGTTATACAGTAAACCATCTTACGTATAATTTCCATCTAGATGAAATGCTAAAAGTGACTATTATATTTATTTTCATAAGGATGAATATCAAATTATAGAAATCATCTAATTTTTGTTAATGTATACAAATCTATATCGGCGCGCGCCATGTCTGCATTAAGCAAACTCACTTTGGGTGACGTTTTCTTAAAACAACAAACTTTGCAAGCCGTTGCTTAGCAACGCGTAGCGACCATTGTTATTAACATGGCGGAATAAATTGCATGTCAAATTAATTATTTTAATATATTGGTATATATCGAAAATATTACAAATATGAGGAAAAAAAAAGTATCCTATGTTCATCCCGGTACCCTCAAGTATCTCTATATGAGTATTTTATCACAATTAAATTAGCGGTTTGGGCCTGATTGCGTAAAAGACAGACAGACAGACAGACAGACAGACAGACAGACAGACAGACAGACAGAGTTACTTTCGAATTTATAATATAGGTATGGATTCTAATTAAAGAAATATAAAATAAACTGTTTTAAATTATTTTTTTAACACTACAGCTTAGCTAAATTTCTTATGAAATATTTTAACATGATTAATATTAATATACACAATTAATATTTATCATAAGAAAGAAGACGAGTTGAAGATCTAAATTTAGAATAAGACAATATGCAGTAACACTCAGAGTCACATTTAACCAACCTTTCTTTAAAATTGTTGTTCAATTTCCGCTGAATTTTAGGGACAGTATTGAATGACGGAACTTAACGCCGCGCTTTGTCTCGATGCCAGAGTGAAGAAATGAAAACAGTAAATATTTCCTTTCTTCTAGTGAGAATCGAACTCCCACCTTGTCGCGTTCACAGTAACACTCTTGTGCCCTTCGCCACGCCCAGTCTCTCACTATTAAATGTTAATGTAAATTCTCAAATTGTTATAAATAAAATATTTCAAGAAGATAGAGTTATAATCTCGGGAAATATTTGGAAAAATATAATATGGGTTTATAATAAGATTTTAAAGGTTTATAAAATTTTATATATTTTTAAAGTTTATAAGATTTTCATATATTTGTCACAGGAATTATCTACTTGAGAAAAATGTTAATCGAACGAATTTTAGAGCGAATTAAAAAAATCTGAGTTCAAATTTAGTTCTAGTCAATCAGTCCATATCTGTCTACCAACGACGTCTGGTAGACAGATAGTTACAGACGTCGTGTTTTGATAAGCGAGGTGACCTAAAGAGCAAGAGCAAGAATAACCTCATAAATAAAAAAAAATATGCATAAATATTGGTATTACGGTTATAGGTTTTATTGCTTCGAGCAACCCCTAATAGACAACCTTTGACAAAAATAAGATTACTTGTAGTAAAATAAATGAACGTTTAAAAAAACTAAATACGCGTGTTATTTTTATACAGAACACATTAATAAGACGATTGTAATGAAGACAAACTATGATATGCTTACTAGCAGGCAGTCCAGTCGAAAAATTCAGCAAAAATTGGGAAATGGAGTGTCTTAACACTATGTTCTCTCTGTCGTTCCTGCTGCGGAATATGTGGGAGTGAAGCTGATTTAATTTAGTTTTTAATCAAAATTTCTAATCTACATTTAATTGCTGTGTTTTATGACACAACAATTACAATGGCATACGTTTATTACATTACTTAGTTATATATTTTATCACTTAGTTACAACTCGACCTAATAAAAGCGAGTTCATAAAGAGAAAAGGGGAATCACTTTATTATAAAAAACAATAATAATAATAAGTAAGCATTCAATATACTTATGAATACTCAACACACAAAAATTGAAAGCAAAAAAATCATTTTTAGAAAATGCTTTTTTTAAACGCTCTAAACAATAAGAAAATAAAATTTATCTTTTAAATTTTAACTATCAACTCATAACCGCGACTTACTTGTGTAAATAAACTAGTACTAATTTGATTGCGTAAAAATTGTATGCACCATAAATAAAGAGATATTTTAAACGACTGATGGACAAAAGGTATAGGCGATGAATACAAATTATCTTGTACATAAAATAAATATATTTTTCTTATATTTATTGGTGATTTGAAATAAAAAAAATATTTATTCGATTTTACATTATTTTTATTATTAGCTTTACACTATATCTCGCACATAGCAGGGTAAGCAGAGGGAACCTGGGAATCTCGTGCTTATTTCCGCCTAATTCTGGGGGCATTGCGTATTGAGTGACAGAACTCCAATCCACGTTTTGCCTCGTTACTAAAGCGAGAAAATGAAAATAATAAATATTTCATTTCCCCGAATAGGAATCGAATTTATAACCCGTCGAGTTTACAGTCTCACGCTTATGCCCCAGCGCCGATCATTGGTGCTCATCGGTAATCAGTGCTAGTACCATACCTAATAGTACCGTCATAACAATCTTACATAATAAAAAATTCGCCGTAGAAAAATATCTCTTAATTTTAGGTTAAAATAATAAAATGTAGTTAAGTTTAACTGTATTTTATTATTTATTAACTTTAATACACTACTATTTTAAAAGTTTATAATAAAGGTACACCGAATGAGAAATCAGTGGTATGGGTAGCGTGCCTTTACTATATCACGTAATAAAATAAAAGCACCGCAAATATAAAGTTAGCGCGTCTTTAAACAATTCTTGTAGTATTTCGATAAGGCTCGATAGCAAAAGATATATATTTCGTTCTCAGATGTATTCCATGCACTTAAGATTTTAAATTTTAACTCTTACACATATCCAGTAAATTTTGTGAAGTTATATATAAAAATGTTTTTCTTATTGTTAGTGCTTGTCATTATATTTTTAATATTGATCCAAGATTTGGTCAAGAAACGTGGGTACAAATGGAAGAAGCTTTCAGAATTTCCCGGTGATACACCATTACCGTTGATCGGGAATGTCTTTGACATTGGATTCGATGCAGACGGTAATACATTTAAATATGTTTAATATACTTTTTTTATAAAACTTATAAAAAAAATAAGGCAACGGAATTTAAACCCGCGCCTCTTGTAAGCTGTATAAGCGCTGTGCTCACTAAGCCATACGTTATCATCGAGCTACATTGTAATTTCTTCGTACTGCTCTCATCTTTGTGTGCATTAACAAAATTCCTTTCCTAACAAATAATAATTGCTTAGACTTATTATTTGACAATAGAGCTACGCTACGTTTTTTCGTACTTTTATATATTTCCAAAGTATTATCCAAATATTTTTGAAATGTGGAATAACACCTTTGGAATGTCAAAAATATTTGTTTAATATTATTCTATTTATTGAAAGTAAATTGTAATAATATTTATATTTAAAATTATTATTAATTATTAAATTTATATTTAAAATTTTATAATATTCATTAATAAATAGTTTATGAAGAAATAATATAATTTATGTAAAGTATTATTATATTAGTGAATGTTTTGTAATATCTTTATTAATAAATACATTACTTTTCAACTACCCTAGTAATTTATATTATAAAAATATAGATACCTAAATATTTTTGAGTTTCTATTTTATATTAAAGCGCTCCATTAAAAGTTTTAACTTATTAACATTACTACATTAATTAACATTAATTTAACTATAGTAATTACACATATTTTTTATTCTACTTATTTAAAAAACATAAAAATCTGAACGTAGGATTTGAACCCGCGCGTAGCTAGCTAGTTACTACTATCAACTAATATCACTAGCTATCAACATTGAACGATAAATTATTGAATATAGTAATAAAACATGCAGCTAATTATAATTTCATAAATAAAATTATAGATATAGTACCTATAAATTTATTTATCAAATTAGGATCTATTATTGAAATTGTAAAACCAATAATCAACACGCGTTGCAATTTTTTGTAGAAGCATCTATAATATTAATTAAAATGTGGGAAAAGCACGGAAAACAAAATTTTCGTGTTTCTGTTGGATCCGAGGACTGGCTCATGCTTAGTGAACCTGAAGATATTAAGGTGATATATTTTATATAATTACTTGAGAAATAATTTAATATTTCTTACTAACCATCTATTGAGAAATAATTGAATATTTGTAATTAATCATGAAATTAAAGTAACTAAGTATTAAGTTTTATATTTTATTGTATATTTTTAGTATGTTTACTTGTTAACGATTAAACTTTACCAAAGGTTTATTTTTTTAGATACTTCTTAATGACAATTTTGAACTTTCAAAACCTTTAGAGAGAAATGCGTCCATGAAACCATTCTTCGGCTGCTCTGTATCTTCTTCTGTGGGTAAGATATCACATAAATACATAGTTTAGTAAGCTGTTTACTACTTTTATATATTTATGTTTAAAGTTCTGTTAATATTTTCAATTTCTGATATTTCTCTTTTTATATTTTTAAATAGAATTCAAACAACAAATTGATTGTATTAGAATATAAAAAGACAATATTATTTTTTCAATTAGATTGACTAACTTGCAAAACTGACTAGACATATTATTGTGAATGTTTGTCGTTTACAACTACTCGTATGAGGGTAGAAAAAAAATTAAAATGGGTTAGTGATCATCTAAGTCAACACAATCAAAAGATATAGGCATTAATACATCCTATTTGCTGCATTTTGTATGAAATTTGACACAAAATTAAAACTTACAATAAATATACTGAACAAAATCTAAAAAGTGAATATTTATAGGTATTTCATAAAAAAAATCATTACAAACTAATTCATTTCATACAAAATGCGTACATACGCCCGAGAACTTGCAATTTTTTTATTTATACCTCATAATGACCTACAATCCGGAAATTTGTACGGAACCCTCGATGGGCGAGTTCGACTCAACCTTGAGCGGGTTTTTTTTATTTTACCTATATTTTAATGTCGTATTCAGACATAGAAGCAAAAAAATAAAATTAATAATATACTAAAGATTAGTTTAAAAAAAAAATATTATACAAATTAATTTATTTAATTTTAGCCGAAAAGAATATTTTCAAACATTCTATCATAATTAATTATTTTGTTTTATATTTTTGTAGTAGTAATTATCTTGACTGAATTTTTTGCCCGATTTTTTACTAATTAAGAATAGTTAATTCAGAATAAAAGAGCTTTACGCTGTATCTCGTATATATATCAGCGTAAGTGCTGTCAACCGGAGTGAAAGTAAATGAGTCCGAATTGTATAAATTAATACAGGTCGTCGTTTTCAATGAATATTACCCATACAGTATTATTTTTTAATTTTTAATTTTTTAATTTCCGGGATAATTTCAAATAAAAAAACATTTCTAAAAACTCGACCCCGCAAATATTTCGGAACCAACAGTAGTCTTCTTGTAGTCTTACCCACGACTCCTTTTATCTTGTAGTGAAATTCCCATAAAAATCGGTTTTGCAGTTCCAGAGATTATCTTGTACAAACAGAAAGATAGACAGACAATATTTATATTATGATGTTTTAGTATCTGCGTAGACTTGAAAAAACGTGTTTTTTAAAATCACATATAGACTTACTTTATTTTTTTTTATGTGTCGATAAAATATATCAACATTTTAGGAGAAAGATGGAAAACAATTAGAAAGTTGATGACACCAAGTTTTCACTTTAAAAGTTTGAAACGAGCTGCTGATGACTACAGCAAACATATTGACTCGCTCTTTGAGATCATAGATTCTTATGAAGGCAAGAGTCCTGTCAATATATACACATACATTAAACCGTACATTCTCGATATGTTAACGGGTAAGTACCATCCTTTAACCTTGTGTTAATAGTGTTTGACTGACTGTAAATGCGATTGGTTGTGAGTTCGATCCCCACTCGAGAAAATGAAGTATTTATTAAAAATTTATATTTTTATTTCGTCGCTCTGGTGTCGAGACAATACGCGGAATTGATTTCCGACACTGCCTTGAAAAGTTCGGCGACGTGGAGAACGGTGTGTCTTAACACTAGGTTCTCTCAGCCTACCCTGTTGAGAGGCGGTTTGAGAGCAGATTACAGCGTGAACCTGATAAGAAGATACATTATAAAAATCATTATAATTTCAGTTAACCTGTTTGGAGTTCATATGAATTATCTTAAAAATCGTGAGCAGCCATATGTTAAATCCACCAAAGAGTGAGTAAAATACTGTAAATGTAGTTAAACATTATAAGTAAATGTTTACTATGATAACATTCTCTTTCTTTTTTTCTTTTATAGTATGATTGAAATCATAACATATAATTACTTCTCCTACTGGAGAAATAATAAATACTTAGTTAGATTGACTCCATTGCACACTAAAATGCAGAATATCATTAAAGATATCAGACAAAACAGTACAGAAGTGAGTATCAACTATTTTTGTGTATTAATGAGTAACAGTATTATATTTTCCATTTTGTTGCAAATATTAACATATTACAGATAATTGCGAAAAGAAGAAAAATCTTAAACAAAATAATAGAAGAAACCAAGAGCAACAATAAAAATATCGACATGGACTATGATACTTTCATTGAGGACAAATTTTCTGGGGGGTGCCTGTTGGATAGACTTATATTAAGCATATCGCCTAACGGTGATCCTATAAAGGATAGAATCATTAATGATGAAATAACATTAACTTTATTTACTGTAATTATAATTTTTATTTCTCACTAATTATTTTTATTTCAAGGTAGGACTAATTCCATAGACCGAATTTAATTTTTTTAATTCATAATTATGAATATTATTACATAATTAGTTTTATAATTGATAATAATTAACAATATAATATTTTTTAACGTATTTTAATTTTATTCTACTTCTTCATTATTACAATGAAGGTTTTGTTGTTTGCAACATACATTTGTACATTTTTCATAATTATTTAATATTTTATCTATTTTTCCATTTCTATTCTATTTTTCCATTACTTCGTCACTCAACAAGCAATACCTCCAGAATTCGGCGGAAAGTGGACAACGGAGTGTCCTAACACTAGGTTTACTGCCTACCTTGCTGTATGTGAGAAACGGTG
Source organism: Heliconius nattereri (assembly GCA_013403645.1). NCBI lineage: Eukaryota > Metazoa > Arthropoda > Insecta > Lepidoptera > Nymphalidae > Heliconius > Heliconius nattereri. The sequence goes on from JAAIXI010000236.1 coordinate 5,344,709, forward strand.
TAGATCTGGTTTTATATTTTATCTATCTTAGGGGCATTTAACAACATCTATGACGATGTGCAACGCAATGTACCTGATGTCATTGTACCCAGAAAAGCAACAGAAAGTTCTAGATGAACAGAAGGCTATATTTGGTAAAGACTTCAACAGACAAGCGACCACGCAAGATTTAAATGACATGAAATATCTTGAAGCGTTCATAAAAGAGACTATAAGATTCATTCCTACAGTTCCCAGAATTGGAAGACAGCTGCAAAATGACTTAAAGTTATCTGGTTAGTATTTACCTACAGGCAAAAAGTAATTGATTTAATTTTAACTAAAATAAGCAATTTTACTAACGGTATTTTTTTTCTTGTAGATTATTTCAGCCAAAAACCAAATAATATAATTATATTAATTTTTCTCAGCTTCGTCATCTGTATTCCGCTGTATCCTGCACGTAACAGGTTAGGCAAAAGGAACCCGCGAACCTAGTGCTAAGACACTCCGATCCGATTAAAACACTTCCATTCCCCATTGTACGCTAACTTTTTAATGAATTGCGTGTTGAGCGGCGAAACTCAACACTGCACTTTGCCTCGTTTTCTCAAGGGGAATGGAATCTACAACCTGTCACGTTTACAGTAGCACCCCTACGCTATAACTGGCCAATAAATCGAAATAAACAAGCTCCTCGCTGTATCCCGCAAACACGCAGCACAGTACACAGTAGGATACCTAGAACCTAGTGTACTCAACCCCATTCTCCACTTTCTGCCGAATTCTGAATTGCGTCTTGAGCCGCCGCATAATATATATATATATAATTGAAAAAAACACATTATTGAGATTCATTATACTATTGTTATTTTAGATGGTCGAGTAGCTCCTGCTGGAACGTCTGTAATTGTTTTCTACAATGGCGCTGCTAGGAATCCCAGGACTTATACAGAACCAGAAAAGTTCAAGCCTGAGAGATTCTTTGAGCCAATGCATCCATTTGCTTTCGTTCCTTTCAGTGCTGGACCAAGGAACTGCGTAGGTGAGTGCTACACGTATACTTTTCTGTACGTCAATGATGAGACCTATACCTAATAGTGGGTGAAATGATTAAGAAATATATTTGACATAATAAATATTTTTCTCATACTGGTGGTGTAGCACTAAATCATTAGTTATTATTAAAAATAAATTTAATTACATTTCTAAAAACATTAAAAATATACTTTCAAACTTAAATTTTTATCAATATACCTACTGAATGTACGTAATCTTTTAACGTTGCTTAATATAATTAATTATCTTAAATATAGCCTTATAGATATAATTCTTTGTTTTAGCTTTCCGTTATGCGTGGATTGCTCTGAAGGCCACCTTATCAAATTTTGTACGAAGGTATGAAATTCTTCCTGGTCCTGAACCCAAATTTGCCATCCGTATGGTTACTGAATCTACAAACGGATTACATCTACACTATAAGAAGAGAGATATATGTGTTTAAATTTAATTAAAGTAAAAAATAATATTTTTGCTTATACTATAATAAAAAATATATTTAGTTAGATTAATATTTTCGTTTGAAATGACTTTGTATATTATACGTAGATTGATTTATTATTTTAAAAAAATCATAATTGTAAATCAAATTTGTGAATAAATTAATTTTATCAAAAATCTTGCGAAAATGCTTTGCCAAATTTTTTGGATTCGCTTACAGATAATTACAGAGTTACTTTACATCTATAATTTAGTTTTTATGATAACAAAGAGATAAAAGTAAATATTTTTAATATACTATATTTACATTGGTTATTTATTAATTTTAATATACTTTAAAAGCTGATTAAAAGACGATGGTGCTTTTAAAAAACACTTTTTGACCTAATATACATACATATTGAACGTTAAATATGTGTATGTTATAAAATCATTAGGTATTTATAATTTACATATAGTCGTGAGTGAGTGTAAATTTCTTAAAATATTATAGGGGTAAAAGAACGTACTGTCTTCTTTGTTATAGTTTAATGGAATATAACTTTGTGAATATTTGTAAGCCACAAATACTGATTTTTACATAAGGCAACTGTTACGATTGTAAAGAGAAATGATAACCAATATTTTTTTTTCTATGAATAAGCTTCCCATCAAAATATATGTATTCATTTACATTTTATTCAACATCATGGTTTTAAACTGGTTATATAAATAAATGTTACCTTAATACAAATGCTTTTATAATTTTATTTTTTCTTAAACCTTTTAATACAACAAGGTTAACCGTTACACTCATTTCAAAATATTTTTAACGCAAAATTTATTAATCTCTTAAGATTTGAAATATAAACAGTAATAAATATTATAAGAATAAAAGATAGAGCATAGCTACCCAAAATATCACTAAGCCTAATGAAATAGCAAACACACAGTTTAGTAATTCCTAGCTTGTTCACCAGGTTCAGGAAACAATTGGTCACAACTTTAACTGGCATAAACAAATTAATTATGTATGTGATAAACTGAGATCATTTGAACTGTCAATCGTGGACCGTAACTCAAGAGGTGACTATCAAATTAGCAACCTGCCAACACTCAATGGAGAGAAGCATGCTTAACATGAAAAAAAATTATAGAATGAAAAGGAAAAACTATGTAATTAGATGCTAGATGCTAGTAGACAAAGGCTATTGATATAACAGTAAAAATTAGAAGGCTTAAGTGGAGATGGATAGGGCACTTGCTGCGAGGCCCTACCTCTGTAGGGCCAACCACTGTAGGGCCAACCACTGTAAGGTAGTATCTGTAGCGAACGAGCGGGAGGCAGATCTCAAAAAAGATGGGATGATGATATTAGACAAGTAGCAGGAATTACGTGGCACAAAGTGGCTCAGAAAAGAGCAAAATGGAAAAGGTTGAAAGAGGCCTATGCCGACTTGCAGATGGATCTGCAGAAAATAAATAAACAAATAATATTAAATGAGTAAGATTTAGGATACAATATGTTATATAGTTTCTTTAAGTTTGGTTAAGTAACTAAATACGGGAACAGAGCTGCCACCTTAGTAACTCTTCCTCCTAGCATTAATCCCGGCTATTGCCAGGGTCTGCCCTCCTACTCAACCCACTCTACTTTGCACGGTCTTTTGCGTCCTCGGTGGTTAGACCATTGCCTCTCATGTCCTGCATCACGACATCTAACCAGCGCTTCCTTGGGCGTCTGGGAGGTCGCGCCCCAGGAACTAGTATAGCAAGGCACTTGCGTCCGACATAGTTCTTATCCGCTACGTCACGGACCCCAAGACTACCTCGAATAAATGTGTTGCGTATGCGGTCAGACCGCGTTACGCCGCACATCCACCTCAGCATTTTCATTTCCATGACGTGAAGTTCCTGAGTGTGCCAAGATAGTGCTGGCCAACATTCGCTGCCGTATAAAAGAACTGATCGGACGGTGCTCTTTTATATCAGCCCCTTGAGCTTGGGCGCTTTTCTGCGGTCGCAGACCACACTAGTGACCTCCCGCCATTTGGCCCAGGCAGCGCTTATCCGGCCATGGACATCGTGATCGATGCCTCCAGACTCGTGCATAACGGATCCAAGGTACCTGAACTTCTCCGACTTAACGGCTGGCTCAGGACCTATAAGGATGGTGCTCGAGTCCCGGCTCCCGCAGGCCATGTACTCTGTCTTCGACACATTTAGTTTAAGACCGCCGTTCTCAAGCGTACCCTTCCAGAGGTTCACTTTACGCTCCAGCGTCAGTCGGTTCTCGGCAATGAGTGCTATGTCATCGGCATACATCATCAGCCATGGAGGCTGGTCCTGGATGTGAGCCGAGACAGTATCGAGCACTACATTGAATAAGAACGGACTAAGAGCCGAGCCCTGGTGAACCCCCACTGTAATCGGGAAGGGTCTAGTATCGCCAACAGCAGTCCTAACCATAGAAGCGGAATCGTGGTACATGTCTCTGATAATCTCAATATAGGCCTCAGGGATCCCTTTGGATCGCAATGCCCACCAGATACACTGACGAGGCACACAGTCAAAGGCCTTCTGCAGATCTAAAAAGGCCACATGCAGAGCTCTCCTTTTTTCCCTGTATGCCTCCATCAAAGTTCTGAGGGCGAAAATGGCGTCCATGGTGCCCGATCCTGGCTGAAATCCATATTGAGACTCAGAGACAGTACACTCTCGGCGGAGCCTGAGGTCGATCATGCGCTCGAAGAGCTTCATGGTATGACTCATAAGCTTAATGCCCCTATAACTACCACAATCTTGAACACTGCCCCTTCCCTTGTAAATAGGGGTAATAAAGCTAAGCCGCCACTGATGCGGCATCTTACCAGTGTTCAAGATATGGTTAAAAAGGTCAGTAAGCAACGATTTCCACGCTTCGATCGGAATGTCGTCAGGACCCACCGCTTTTCCGTTCTTCATGCGTCGAAGGCAATTACGAGTTTCGTTAAGGGTTATTGGGGCAATAAGTCTGAGGTTAGGCGGTGGGTCGTGATGAAGACTGCATGGGTGCTGAATATTCAGCAACTCCTGGAATTACCTTCTCCACCTCTCCTTCACAGAGGCATGACTACAGAGCAGCGTGCCCTAGGAATCTCTGACGCAAAGACGTATTGCGATATCTTGCTTCACTTTATCCCGGGAACGTGCCAGTTTGCAAATGAGCTTCTGCCCCTCCACAGTTTCAAGTTTGTCATACAATGATGACAAACTCTCACTGCGGGCTCTGGCTACAGCTATTTTACTGGCACGTTTAGCTACTGTGTACTCCAGTCAGTCTTCAGGAGAGTTGGATTCCTGCCATTTCTTAAAGGCAGCCTTCTTTTCACGAGTCACCTCCTGGACCTCGTCACTCCACCACCATGTTTCCCTGTCGATGACACGTCCTCCCCTAGAAAGGCCAAGAACTCGCCTGCCCGCCGCAATGATTGCCGACTGAGCCCGATCCGAAACATCCTGAGCAGTCTCGGTGGTAGTCGAAAGATTATGACTTTTCACCTCTGCCAGGAAGTCGGTCTGCGTCGGTCCATTCAGCAACCACCACTTGATCCGAGGGCTACGTTTCTCGGCTACTTTCTTCTTCGGAGTGGACGTTAACGACGACGGTACAGCAAGTAGAACCCCTTCATACTGCTCCCAAAATGTATCCCTTTCGGCCGCGCTACATCCGGCCTGGGGAGCATAGACACTGATTAAGTTTGTGATAACGCCTTCAATCAGTACCCTCGCTCGCATCAAAGGTCCGAGCGCCGGTCAACTTCAAGGAGCGCGTTCTGAAGCTCTTCAGAAAGCACTACTGCTACACCATTATTACCCGAAGGTGACCCAGTGTATATAAGCCGGTAACCCTGTCCGATGTTACGGGACTTATTGCCATTCCAGCGAGTTTCCTGGAGGCAAGCACACTGGACCCAACGTCTGATGAGTACATCTGCGAGTTCCCTGCATCATCCGGTTAGAGAGCCAATATTCCACGTTGCAAAGCGGAGTTTCCGTCTGGGTACTTGCGTCTTTAACCGTGCCCGTACTTGACACGGTAGCCCTTGCCCACATATCACAGGTGTAAGGCGATATGCCTGCGCGTCGTTTTGCGACGACACCCTAGCCGTACCCAGTCTTTTCTTATTTCGTTTCATGTGGCGGATTGCGGTTTTCGTGGAGCGAATTCCGTCTTACCTCCAAAACCCCTTTGTGGGGAAAAACCAAAGGGAGAGGAAAATAGAAGGGTAGGATAGGAAATATTCTTCAGAGTAACCTTTTAAGAGTGCACAACAACATGATCATATCTCCATGAGGATATAAGATGATAAATGATAAATATCAGGGTCAGTTAAATAACTGATGACTATATAACCAGATGTGATAATTATATAATTATCACATCTGGTTATATAGTAGTAAACTAATTAATTCATTGAAATTGACGAATGTTTCATAATAAACGTTAAATAAAAACAACTTAATCGATATTAGATATTAATACTACAAAACTTACAGACAAACAGACAATCCAAACGGGTTCTATACAATGCTCCCATTAACAATTTTTCAAATATATTTCCATGTACAGATACCGATCTGATACGATTTTATTATAAGTATAGATAAATTGATGTTATTTCAAAACAATTGAATATCCTTGTGGGAACTATGAAAATGCCACCTAAAATTTTTATATATCCATACCTATATTATAAATTCGAAAGTAACTCTGTCTGTCTGTCTGTCTTTTAGGCAATCAGGGCGAAATCGCTAATTTAATTGTGATAAAATAAATACTCATATAGAGATACTTGAGGGTCTCGGGATGAACAAAGGATACTTTTTTTTCTCATATTTGTGATATTTTCGATATACACTTTAAAATACTTATTAATTTGACATGCAATTTATTCCGCCATGTTTATAACAACCGCCGTTGCTAAGCAACGATTTGCAAAGTTTGTTGTTAGAAAACGTCACTCAAAATAAGTTTGCTTAACGCATACATGGCGCGCGCCGACTCAACCTTATGAGACACAAAAACTATATTCTCCAAAAATATTGTCCCTTAAATATTGTTTAAAAAAGTCCGCGTTGATATATACTATAGATATAGATTTGTATACATTAACAAAAGTTATATGATTTCTATAATTTGATATTCATCCTTATGAAAATAAATATAATAGTCACTTTTAGCATTTCATTTAGATGGAAATTATACGTAAGATGGTTTACTATATAACTGTTTACTGTATTACGCGCGCACTCCACTTATTATTCTTTTTTAACTTATTTTAATTATTTAGGCTTATATTTTCTTACAAATTCTATTGGAACCCGAAAATAATTTCATAAATATATTTAATAAATATTTGTATAGCTCAAGCGGGCGTAGCCGCGTCCGGGCCCACTAGTTTATATATATAAAATATTTTTTACAGATTTTTATATAATTTTTGCATTATAAATCATGAGTGATTAACAAACATATATTAGATGTTAAAAAAGGAACGTAACTCAGTGAATAATTCAGTGGTTTAAGCGGGGGAAGCCGATATGTATACTATGGACTCGTATATAATATTGTTATATTTCTATTCAAACTTGCATTTTTTTCTTTTGAATTCACTGCTGTGGCTGTGGCTGTAGCTGTGACCGTCTGATTTGTTTTCTATCCCAATTTGAAGTAGATTTTTTTTTAATAAGTTTATTTTTTAATAAAACATTTTCGGACTAGATATTTCTCAGCCTTATTTCAGTAAGCTTGTATTGTTTTTTTACCTGTAATAATTCTTTTACTATCTTCTTAAAAAAGTCTGTAGAGGTTTGAATTACATTAATCTGATTTTTATTATATATTTTATTCTTTTTACATATTTGTAAAATCGTTTTTGATCATTTCGAAATTTAATAAGTTTTGTTGTTTGTTTGTGTTTTAGTATCGTAGTTATTTCAATATTACAGAAACTTCAAATTTATTTATATATGTAATAGACACCAATATAGTCACGGGAAACATTAAGTATGCTAAAGTTTAAAGAAAACTGCATTATTTCGATAAGGCTCGTGAGCAAAAGATATAAATTGCGCGCGCTGATATACTCCATGCACTTAAGATGTTAAATTTGAACTTTACACATATCCAATAAATTGTGTGTATAAGTAAAATTTTAAAATGTTTTTCTTATTGTTAGTGTTATTCGTTATATCTTTAATATTGATCCAAGATTTTGTCAAAAAACGTGGGTACAAATGGAAGAAGCTTTCAGAGTTCCCTGGTGATACACCCTTGCCTTTGATAGGGAATGGTCTCGACCTTGGATTTGATGCGGACGGTAAAAAATATTTATTTCAATTTGTTAACATTTTTGTATTTATTAAAATTAAATTGTAAATAATATTTTTGTAAATAATTATTTTGTTTAACTCTAGCGCCCCGTCCGCGCTTTCGCGCGTTTGAACTGCACGATTATTTAAATTCGTGCCCTCAGCAATAACGGCTCATTGCTTGGATGGCATCGCCCCCCCTTCCTCGCTCACGCGCGCTGCACTTTTTAGGCGCTTTATGACGTTCCATTGAAGTCAATCTTATCGTGGTAACTTTTAAACAATTCGTCCAAATTACGTATAGTCTATTCATTTGGACGTGAGACAAAATGTACACAAAAAAAATATAGTCGCTCAAACTTTTATTCCGCTTTTCGCAATAAATAATCCGTGTTTTTTTTTTATTTATTTTTAGAAGCGTTATTAAAATTAATTAAAATTTGGGAAAAGCATGGAAAACAAAATTTCCGTATGTCTGTTGGATCTGAGGACTGGCTCATGCTTTGTGATCCTGAAGATATTAAGGTGATATTTTATATAATTATTAAAGAAAAAAATTCGTCAGTTCACAAAAGTTAATTTGATGAAATTATCTAAATTTTATAAACAGGTCTTTTTTTTAGATTCTTCTAAACGACAATTTTGAACTTTCAAAACCTACGGAGAGAAACATAGCCATGAATCCATTTTTTGGCAACTCTGTATCTTCGTCTGAAGGTAAAATATTACATATATATATAGATAAGCTTCGTGTTAATATTAATTTATTTGTTCACTTTAAAAGTTCTGTTGATTTCTAAAAATGTTTTGGGCCACGCTGAATCGTTTCCCGCTATACATGTCGGTTTATATCTTCAGGGTAAGGAGGTAGCTTTTTATTCTAAAAAAACTCCACTACCTCTCATTAATTCTTAATTACTATCTAATCACCTACACGAATATTGTAACCACCTATTTTACTTTATTTTATATTTTAAAAGCCTCAAAAGGGGGGTAAAATTTGATATTAAAGCCACTAGTTCAAATGAGGTATCATATTATGACAGGGTTCTGGCTAAGCTAACCTTAAATTCTATAATAAGCTCGAGACCCTCAATTGGTGTACGGAACCCTCGGTGGACGAGCTTGACTAGCGCTATAATTCTAACTGTACTGTGATAAACCTGATAGTCAAATAAGGAGAAATATAAAATGTACCATTTTTTTAGGAGAAAGGTGGAAATTAATGAGAAAGCTGATGTCGCCATCTTTTCAATTTAAAACTTTGGACCGAACTGCAGATGACTTTAGCAAACATATTCAGTCGCTTTTTGAGATCCTAGATTCTTATGAAGGCAAGAGTCCCGTCAATATATACACATATTTGAAGCCGTACATGCTCGATATGTTAAGCGGTAAGTATCATCCTACAACCATACATTGTGTTAAAATATTAAATGTATGGAGTGGGTAGATTCTAAAACTTATTACAATTTCAGTTAATCTTTTTGGAGTTCATATGAATTACCTTAAAAACCGTGAGCAACCATTTATTAAGACCGGCAGAATGTAAGTACAATATTGTAAATGTAGTCTACATTATTATCTCTTAAGAATCTAATAGATAATACATTTTTCTTTTTTTACACAGATTGGTTAAGCTTGTAACATATAATTTCTTCTCCTTCTGGAGAAATAATAAATACTTAGTTAGATTTACTCCATTGTATACTAAAATGCAGAATGTAATTAAAGCTATCAAACAAAACAGTACAAACGTGGGTATCAACTATTTTCATGGTTTAATGTGTGAAAGTGTTATTTTTCTTTTATTTCTTCATAATATTTACATATTACAGATAATTGCACAAAGAAGAAAAATTTTGAACAATATGATAGAGGCTAAGTACAATAATAAGAATATCGACATGGACTATGATACCTTTATTGAAGACAAACTTGACGGGGGATGCTTGTTGGACAGACTTATATTCAGCGTGTCGCCTAACGGTGATCCTATGAAGGATGAGATAATTAATGAGGAAGTAACATTAGCCCTATTTAGTGTAATTATATATTTTTTTTATCTCAATAGCTACTTTTAATGCGATATAACTAATTCTATAAGCAGAACTCATTTAGTTTTTTACTTATTTTATTAATCATAATTATGAATATAATATTTTTGACCAGTTTCAATCTAATTCTATATTTTAATGATTAGGGGCATATAACAACATCAATGACTTTATGCAACGCAATGTACATGATGTCATTGTACCCAGACATGCAACAGAAAATTCTAGATGAGCAGAAGGCTATATTTGGAAATGATTTACATAGACAAGCGACTACACAAGATTTAAATGACATGAAATACCTTGAAGTGTTTATTAAGGAGACTATGAGGTTCATTCCTATAATTGCCATAATTGGAAGACAACTAAAAAACGATCTAAAGTTATCTGGTTAGTATTTACAGGATTGCAGGAAAAAAATGTTTGCAATTTTACAAATGGGTATTTTTTTAATTATTTCAACAAGGAGGCAAAAAATATACTTATGTATATACAAAATCAGCAGGGTAGGTAGAGGGAACCTAGTGTTAAGACACTCCGTTCCTCACTTCGTTCGAATTTTTCGAGGCATTGCATGTTAGGTCGCGGAACTGAAAATATTAATAAATAATAAATTATTTCCCCGAGTGTGAATCAAACCTACAACTGCTGCGTTATAGTCACACCCTGGGCCTCCATTATATACCTATATATTTTAATATATTTTTCGTTACATTTAACTGTACTATTGTTGTTTTAGATGGTCGAGTAGCTCCTGCTGGAACCTCTGTAAATATTTTCTACAATGCCGCTAACAGAAATCCTAGGATCTATACAGAACCAGAAAAATTCATGCCTGAGCGATTCTTTGAACCAATGCATCCATTTGCTTTCATTCCTTTCAGTGCTGGACCAAGGAACTGCTTAGGTCAGTACTACACGAATACTATTAACTTGTACTATGTCTTAACCAATTGACATTAGTTAGAATTTCGTATTTATTTAAGTAAATATGCAATCTTTGGTTGAATTCATAGTTGACATAGTTACTGGTACACTTATATCTTCTCTATTAGTAATTATTTACAATTTTAATTAAATTATTGAAAATATAGACTATACTTTCAAACTTATATATTTTATCAATATATTTAATCAATTAACTTGTTTGTTTTAGCTTTCCGTTATTCGTGGATTGCTCTGAAAGCCACTTTGTCAAATATTGTACGAAGGTATGAAATTCTTCCTGGTCCTGAACCAAAATTTGCCTTCCGTGTGATTACTGAATCTACAAACGGAATACATCTATACTACAAGAAGAGAAATACTCTATGTGCTTAAATTACATCAAAGAAAATAATTTCGTTTCGTCGATAATTTCGCGTCTTTACCTGTTACACGTTTTGTATTTGCATCTTATCTACTCAGAAACTGAGTACTTTTTTTTTTAATATTGTATTATTTCTGTATAATTTCTGGTCAATAGAATTCTTTTGTGAATGCTCTCTCAAATTTAAGTTGTTATAATAATGATATATTGCGTGTGTACCGATGATCGTTGCATTGGGGTAAGCGCGTTCTAGAGTGGAGACCAGCCGCGCCTCGGCAAGCGTAACGTAGAACGTCCTCCAGCTAGATGGGGTGACGATATTCGCAAAGTGGCGGGCAACGGCTGGATGCGAAGAGCTGAGGATCGAACTCAGTGGCGTGCCATTAGAGAGGCCTATGTCCAGCAGTGGACGAGGACAGGCTGATGATGATGATGATGATGATGCGTGTATCAATTGAGCAAAAAAGGAGGAAAAAGTAAATACTTATATGTAATAAGATATTATTCTAAGTATTTATCCAGGTCAAACCGATTGAAAACAGAATTAAACATATCAATAGTCGATATGTTAACCTTACCGGCTTCTTATTTAATTATCATAATATGCGATTATCGGCGTAATCGATTTATCATAATAAATTATTTCATACAGTAAATATTGGACACACTTTGTCTATAATAGTATAGTTATATAAATTATTTATTTATTTTAATTTTAATATATTTTAAGAGTTAACATTTTTTTTTAATTTATTTTAAAAAAAAATGACTTATTATAAATATTGTACGTTAAATATGTACTCATTTATATGTTATTTAATTTTTAAGCTGTTATAATTTGTATAAAATCTTAGTGTGTGTGTCCTGTAAAAGGGTAGGGAATACCGTCTCCTATGATAGAGAGACATTGTAAATACGTACACGTATCTTTGATAGCAACAAATAATGATGTTACATAAAGTTAACACCAACACCAACTCTTACTCCTAAGATTAGAAAGTTAAAATTAAATCCAAAAATGTTTTTCATAATTAAACTTCTTAATAAAACTATTAATAAAATTCATACATTATATTATTCACCATTCATTGTACATTACACTGGTTTTTTCAAATAAATATATATTAGTATAGATATTAGATATTTTAGTATAAAAGCTTTTATAATTTTCTTTCATCTTAACCCTTTTAATATGACAAAGTTAACAGTAACGATAATCTCAAGATAATCGTCTTCCTCGTGCTAAAGTTAAAATTTCAAACATTGCAAAGAATTCATCGCTAAGACTTTAATGGTGTAATTAAGAAGCTTATTCAGTAGATATTTAAAAATTATATTTAATTTTTCTGGGAAAATAAAAACATTTAATATAAATATTAAAAATAAAAACATTTAATAAAACTGCTGCACGTTGTATCCCGTACACAGCAGGGTAGGCAGAGGGAACCTAGTGTTAAGACACTCCATTCCCCACTTTCTACCGAATTCTGGAGATGCGTGATCAGTGGCAGAACTCAACGCCGCAAATTAATTAAATGACTTATTTTAATATTATATAATTAAATGATAGAGCAACGTTACCCAAAAGTCTAAAAGGCTATGTTATTATATAGCGAAAACAGAGTTAAGTAATTCCCAGTTAATTCGGCAGGTTCTAACAGCACCGGGTCAGTATTTAAAGGCTCAATTTCTTTTGTGTAATTACTGTGTGAAGGTTCATATTCTACCGGCAGGTAGAACTACGGGTTCGGAATTTAAGTGATCTTATTTGGTACTAGCTACGCGATAGAGACGCTACATGTTCTCCAAGCGTGTTGCGAATCAGCAATGTTTACCGTACCTCGTCTAATTATTACTACAGTCTCTATATATGTATGTATGTTGGCTTTCATTTGATTAGTTTTCCTATAAGAAAGATATTTGTGTATAAATCTTACGTAATGCAAAAAATACACTGATTTTTAACATGAGACAACATTGTCCCGACAAAGAATTAACGTGAACGTTTTAAATTATTTTATATGTTATAATTCTGTATAGTAATTACATTTCATGTTTATATTTAGACTGTTCAGACAAAAGCTATTATTAGTTAAATTTAGCAGTTTAAAAAAAATAATACAACATTACCATTCTAATGAAAAATCGCTAGCTATAAGCCTATATATAAGTTTCTTTTTATACAATTATTCTTCGATATCAGATTTGTAATTATTTGATGTGGAAATGGTGGATCTGTTCCGATCTGACGGGAAATACTTCGTATCTTTGTGTTTATTCAGAAACCTAAAAAAATAAAAGCTCCAATGTTATAAATTAAACCGAATTTCATTAAAATATTAACATTTTCTTTATATTATATCCTTCCTCACTTTAAAGATAATATTTATTTGATATATTCAATGAAACGTGCATGTCCGCTAAGCCTCTTTATATTTCATTTAGGCACTAAAACAGAGCGCAGCGTTGAGTTCCTCCACACAATATTGCAAGTATTCAACAACTCACCGGCGCGCTCTTCACACAGTAGTTGACTGCAGGTTCTATATCTACTCTGCTATATGCAGAATACAGTCACAAATTTATGAAATACAACGTATTTCATATAACTTGTGTCTAATCATAATATTAATAATTGTAATAAAAATAAAATTTAGCTTCATGCTGTACCCCATATAGCAGAATAGGCAGAGAGAACCTAGTGTTCCGTTCCAGAACTCAACGCCAGGCTTGTCTTGGTGCCAGAGCGAATAAATGAAAATATTAATAAATAATAATTAACCCCTCAAATGGGGATCGAACCTAAAACCGTCCCTTACAGTCACACTTTTGTGACTCTACTATTCCCAGACAACAAATGTTGTCTGAAAATAATAATAATACTTTATTGCACTAAAATAAACAAAGAATCAGTAGATTAACATTAATTCCAGAAAGACAATACAAAGTGCAATGGCGGCCTTATCACTAAAAGCGATTTCTTACAGGCAACCATTTGAAAGGACTTATTATATAAACGATAGCGAAAAGGTGCAAAAATAATAATAAATGTGATACTATTAAATATAAATACGTTATTTATCATATAAACATACATACACGGATAAATACACAACATACAAGCATACATACAAATACATAAATATATACATACATGCGTACATACATACTTAGATACACCCAATATACGTATATAGATACAAATAAATAAAAGCATTAAGCAAAAATGTCAGTTTAGGTATTTAGTTTGAGATAGTGCTGCTTAAGACGCCGCTTAAATATCCCAACCGATTGGGACCGTCTCACTTCCACTGGCAACTCATTCTAAAGTTCTACTGTCATCACAGTATACCACCATAGCATTTCGTGCGGGACAAAGGTTGCGAGGAGGTTGTTATTACGGGAACGGAGGGTTTTGGAGTGTAGGGTGTCCGACCCTAGAAACTTGAAACGTTCCTTGAGGTACGGTGGAGTGATAGAATGGTAAAGGACGGTATAAAGGAGTGTTAGGGAATGTAATAGTTTTATTGACAACCACTTATGTTGACTTCGGTACTGTGACACAAGGTCGTGTTTCCTTTATCCAAAAGTAAATCTTATTATAAGGTTTTGAAGGCGCTCAAGCTTACCAAGCAGTTGCTGAGACACATCTAAATAACATGAATCGGCATAATCTAGTATAGGTAGAAGGAGAGTATGGGCTAAAGATATTTTAGTTTTTAAAGGTAAGAGATTCTTTCATCTTCTCAATCTACCTATGGCGCAAGAAATCTTGCGGCTAAGCTCGGAGACATGAGGCGACCAGGTAAATGTACTATCCATCCTGATTCCCAAATTCTTAACACTCGCACTAACCTCTAAGCAAACATTGTCCAACATAATTGGAGGGAGAGGAGAAAGTACTTTAGATAATTGCTTAGAGTTACCAAACACGCATACCTGAGACTTATTTGGATTAATCGAAAGCCCAAACGATTTACTCCAGGTGCTGATTTTTTGTAAATAAGAATTAATTTTTGTTACTGCGCTAGAGCGCTGCATTTATGGCGGCGGTCGTGTAAATTTGTAGATCATCAGCATAAAGGTGGTAAAATGACGTTATGTGTGGAGCGAGAGTGTTAATAAAAATGGAAAAGAGTAGGGGGGACAGTACACTACCCTGTGGCACACCAGCGCTGATATGGCAAGTTTTCCTTCAAGTTTAATGCTTTGTTTGCGGCTGTGGAGGTAAGAAGAAAACCATTTAGTAGTTTTGGAGGAGACGTTAATGGATTTTAATATTGCTAATAGTAAATCGTAGTCAACTGTGTTGAAGGCGTTAGAATCTAACAAAACGAGTAGAGTCACTTGCTGGTGGTCAATACCGTATCTAATATCTTCACAGACTTTATTAAGTGCTGTGACCGTGCTATGCCCAGGACGGAAACCAGACTGGAAAGGAGTTAGGGTATTGTTATTGTGCAGGAATTGATACACTTGTTCATGTACAATGCGTTCAAAAACTTTCGAAAGGAAAGGGAGTATAGAAATAGGACGATAGTTTGCGAAAGATGTTGGATTGGATATTTTAGGAATAGGTATAATAAGTGCATGTCGCCAAGCATCAGGAAAATCACTAGAGGAAAGAGAAAAGTTAAATATATGACATAAGGTAGGAAGAATAGAGTTGAGCGTTAGTAGGATCGTACGTCGGCTTATGTTATCGGATCCAGTAGCATCAGATTTAAAAACAAATTTCAATTTTCAAATTTGAAAATCGTATAAACCCATAAATAAAATTTATTAAATTTAACTATTTTTCAATATCGAAATAGTGCTTGTTTTTCGTAACACTGTTTGTATTTCTTTTAACCAATTTTTGTAATTTGCAATTTTTTATTTTCAAATAAACTTTTCATTATGTCTATTATATGCTTCTTGAAACATTTATACAAAATTACCTCCATACAACTACATTCATTTTAAATAAAGCCTATTTCATTTAAAAGGTTTGAAAAAGCGTGGCAGTGAATTAATAAATCTCCAGCTCATAATACACTGTTTTTTATACAATTTTCATGTCTAATGTATTAAACTCACTGGCTTTTCATATGCTTGATAGAGTACTTGTTTATGCATATCCCTTTAAAGCATTCGCTTTGTTCAAATATTTATTTGTGTTTACTCCTAAAAGAACAGAAAACTTTTGTTTCAGATGGTCCAATCATTTTAAAGTGTTACCAACTGACCAGTACAATACACTCCCTAAAGTTTCTTAAACAATTTAATGAATAAAGTTTTTTTTTTAAGTTGTTAATAACTATTATTAAGCTTTTCTTTCATTTCTATAATCATTTATTGAGAGACTATTTGCCGTCCACAAATTTGCTTGCGTGACTCTCATGACCCTTTCTGAGGTCATAGATCGTGAATAAGTAGTTCCAAAAGATACAACGATGCTAGTGAAGTAATACAATAAATAATTTTTAAGGTTTATATGTGTAACACTAAGCTATCTAAGCAGTATACTTATAGAAGGAGTCCATATATACCAACTTTTTAGTTTCCGCCAGGGCCTTCACATCAGGTATTCTAGGTCTTCAATTAATTCTAATGTCATTGGAAAATGTTCATCACGCTGAACTACTTTCGCTGTAACGTTATATTCAATAGCTCTTAATTTATCTTATAAGCTTTAGCTGGGCTGCTAGGGCTTCACATCTTTCGTTTTTATGGTTTCGTGCCGCAAAATTAAAAAACGATAGCTAACAGAAATAAGACTATCAGAACACTCTCTTCTATTAAAACCCTTGGAAGTATTTTTTTTGTTGATATTCAAAGTTTATATGTATGTTATGTTAATAGATAAAAAATAAAACTTTTAAAATTAGCTTTCGTGACAAAAATCACATGCATGCATGTAGAATATTTTATGTCATTACTTTCGTTATGAATCGCTGATCCTTACTACTGTTGGGTGCTATAAACCAACGACGAATCATGGCTAGCTGTACGCGAGGCGTTTAACCGCGTCGTCACGCAATATACAACATGAAGTATGTTAATGCGGCATTTCTATGTTGTTTACATTTATGTTTACATGCAAAAGTTCCAAACTATTCACTGGATTAGAATGCGTTATCAGTAAAAGTTTGTAACTGTTTCCCGGGTCACATTTAAAATATATATTCGTTATGTACCTAATACTTTAGCTCGTGGTCGTGGTTGGAATCTTATATAGTGTCGTGGTTGGAATCTTATATAGCTGAAACCATTGAAAAAAGCTTATTTTGCAACGAGTGATAATTCATTCATTGCTTAGCTTCTCAAACTAATATTTAAGAAGCTAACAATTTTTTTTTATTTACGCTGTATTCCACACATAACAGGGTAAGCAGAAGGAACCTGGGAACTTATTGATAAGACGTTTTATTTGTCCACCTTAAATTTCGGATCATTACGTGAAATCTTCAAATACAAAACAAACCTCGCGCTTACAGCCAGATTCTGTGCCACTGCGGTATTACAGCTGTCCAAATTATACTATTATTATTATATAATAAAATAGGCAAATACTAACACAAGAACGCTGTAGTTAATACACGTAGTCCATTTGATACCAGCATGAACCAAGTTTGTGGGTAAACGATGTTATCGCAAAAGTTAAGCTATCAGACTCTTTCCATTTATTAAAGTTTCATCCAACTGGGCCATACGAGAGCACCAATTCCAATATAGGCTGCGAACTACTTTGTGTGCTAACTAGTGACCCGCTTCAACACCGCGCGATTAACTTTTTGTTGCAAAAACTAAAATCGATTGGATTTGCGTACAATGAAAATTTGGTATAGACTATCTTATAGTGTATTCTTGGTATTCTAGTGTATTCTTGAATAATAAAACATTGCCACAACTAAATTAAGCAAATTGCTTTGACATCCTGTAAGAATATTTTTTTTATGAGTTATATATATGTAGGAGCATCAGAATGAGGCCCCCTCATAGCGGTCTTGGCTGTCACCATTCACTTGTGGGCGTTGTAGCAACAGAGATGTTCAAATAAAAGTCACGTTTACATAAAATATTAACAAAATTACAATAGATTAGGAGCCAATAGGTTAGTTGGTGAACATGTCATGCCAAGCTGTCAACCCATGACAACTGCTATTCTCGTGGCTACACCTACCCTATTCGGGGTTACCTGCTCCATTTTAAATATTCTTCTAATATAATCCATTACATAAATCAATTAAAACTAGAACAATAATTATAAATCGAAACGTAATAATTGCGAAATTATAATTAAAAGTAATACATAGCAGCGCATATATATATTTTTATTTTTATTAGTTTTATTAAAAATATATAGTAAAATAATAGTAAGCATTAATAACTTTCTTCTTGTATAACTTTTAAAAAAATACTAAATAAAATTAACTGTACCAGTATAAGTTATTGTTATAAATGTTCTCTCAAAATCTATAAATATAAGTGGCTATTATCGTGGTAAAGAGTGCCTCAGACATTCTAAAGTTGCTCTCGTTATCCGAGCCCGGCTCGCTTCTACGTATGTAGTAAGTGCTTAATTACTCTGCCTTTGTGTTATAAATACTGGCAGTTGTTCACATGCATACATTTTATTGTCCAAAATATATATTAGTAAGCTTTGAATGGAGGAGAGGAGATGGAATGGTGGTACAGGGGCTTGTGCCCCTGTACCACCATTCCATCATCACGCTTGTGCGTGTGACTGTAAACGTGACAGGTTGTGGGTTCGATTCCAACTTGAGAAAATGAAATATTTAATATTTTCTTTTTTCCGATCTGGTATTGAAGCAAAGCGCGGCGTTGGAATCCACAATTCATTAGACAAGGTTCCATAATTCGGAAAGTGGGGAACGGAGTGTCTTAATACTAGGTACCCTCTGCCTACCCCGATGTGAAGCTGTTTTTATTTTTATATTAAAATTTATGTACATTTACATTAAGATGTATATACTATGCAAATTGTACATATGTATTATAAATTTATATCTGTAGAGTCATTTTTATTCCCTATAAAAAAAAAAAAGAAACGACCACACTTTTCCCCTGGAAACGTTCGAATAAAAGAAGGCAACAGTCTGTTGCAGACAAGTATTTAATAAAACAAAACGCGGTTTCGGACGGAAGCGGGCAACGATTGCTCACGCCACTGCACGTAACGCCAATCCATTGCGCCTGTTGTTTCATGTTCAATTCGTCAGCGATAGAAAATTGAAAAGGCTTGATTGGCTGCAGTTGGAGTCGGAATAAATCCGTTGGCTATACTCGGATGGTTTCAAAGGTACTGGGAGCTTGTAAAATGAACGATTGCCACTCTAGATTTATATCATGCCTATTTTCTTTGGAATCTATTCTCTCTATTTCTGAAGAATGAACTTGTAACGGAGAAATGATACGTTAAGAAATTATATATTTTTATTAATAATAGTTCAATTGGACCAATATTAAGGGATAATCAGTCTTTTTTTAACTCGGTTAAAAACATCGCGTTTTGGATGATGAAAGGTAATATATACATTTCCTACAATGAAACTCGAAAAATAAAAACATTCTCCTCATACTTAATTTTAGTTGAAACGTATTTTGGCACTGTGTTAAACCCTACTTTTAGTATTAAACACTACTTACTTACTACTACTTTTATTACTACTACTTTTATATTATACACATAAAAAGTTTAATCACTTATACTTTTAAAAAAATACAAATAACTCTCGCAAACACTTCGCGTTAGCTAGTAAAGAGACTATAACAACAATTGAGCCATCTATATGTACATACATGTAAATAAAATTAGGGTCTCATGTATCGCGCTTCCTTTCTACACAAAGTCGTCTGCTGAGAAACTCAAACACGGTTCTCTACTAAATTAAGTTAGCAGCTCTGAGCCATACCTTCCCATGTCACACTTCCCTGCTCCCTCCGCCGCACATAAACTTACTTACCCTCGTGGAATCTTGTAAACAGTTCATCTACGTAATAGTCCAAAAAAGTTTCAAGATGTTTTTGTATAAATTTTTACTTTATTCATTGTTCCATTTCAATTTAATGTCTGTAAATGTACTGTCGTGGCGAAGGCGCACAAGGGTTCGACTGTAACGTGACGATTGTTGGTTCGATTTCCACTCGAGGGCATGAGTAATTTTTTCTTAATATTTTAATTTCTTCGCTCTGGAACCGAAGCAAAAACCTTGCGTTTAGTTCCGCCACTCACCACGCAATGCTTCGAAAAAATCGGACAAAGTGGGGAATGGAGTGTTTTAACGCTAAGTTCCCTCTTCCTCCCCTGCTGTATGCGTAATACAGCGTAAAGCTGATTTTGATTTATAATTAATATCAAGCTATAAACTAGTAAATACTAGTTAAATAATTTGAAAACTTAGCAAACTTTCATTTCAATCGGCTGTGAAATTCAATTAATTATATTTTGAACTTTTACTTTGAGAACTGCTCTTTACTGGACATAACTAATTAGTTGCGTAAATACTTAATTATGCTATCGCTAATTGCTGATAAATAAATAATTTAATATTTACATAAATTAACTGATATATCAGAGATATATTCTTCAGAGAGTAACAAAAACATTCATTTTCCTCATATTCCATATATTTAAATATTGCATCATTATTGTTGTATTTAGTTTACCGCGGTTTCAGTGCTATAAGGAAAATATTTGAAAACTTATAGGAAATATTTGAAAACTATAGCACTTTATCGCACACTTAATTAACAAATATTTATGATTTAATACATAAGTTATTTAATACATACACTTAGATAACATAATATGTATAGAAAAAATACAAGAAAGCCGATTGCATAAAACTAACTGCAAATGAAAAAATCTGCTCAATAGTTCATTACTAACAACAGTCGGGACCCATTTAAATTTTACACGACTCCTTTTAAAGATTTACGTGGTCCAAGAATAGGTCCCCACTGTTCATTGTAATGAACTATTGGGCTTGCTTTTTTTTCAAATAGTACCTACATATTGCCTTATAACATAATAATTATATTTCTATATATATTTACAGTCTACGAAATAAGCACTGTATTTTGATGTCCTACTCGATTGGTATCGATATTTATTTCGAAAATGGTGCTTTTAGCAACAAAGTTCCGCCATTTTGTTTTTCATTACAAAACCTAGCTAAAGACACTTAAGTTTTTGAGAGGAAAATATCTTAATTGTATGCAGATGTGTGAAAAAGGATTAGATCCTAGTCACAAATTCAAAGATATATTATAACGTAAAACATTTTTTATACACATACAAATAAAGTACATACAAGGACCTTGAACATAGATACATACATACACGAGTCCGTACACCATACAAATATATTAATTTATCTATAATTAGTGTGTGTTAAAAATTATTAAAAAACTGTTAACATATACTAGGCGCATCGATTGATATTTAATAATATATATTCATTTTAATAATAATTAAAGGGTAGTTAATCACATACCGCAGAAATTGCCTATTAAGTTTACCTTCCGAATGTTGTAAACAAATAGAATAAAATAAAAATCCCCATATCCTCACCCCCGATTCGCCCCATTCATATATCATCATATATTATTATGATAAAAATACAATATAATAAAGTAGCCGATAAAGAGACAATCACTGAAATAAAGTGAGCAGCTGTTGCAGAAATGTATAATCATATTTTCATTCATTTCATCCGAATAGATTATTGAAAAGCAATACACTTGGTTTTTATTGTTACGTCGTTTTTGTATTTATTTATAGTATATTTAGTATTGTCCTTAACAAAAATGTTAAAGTACTGTTCATGAAAGTGTACCAAAATTACTTAACTAAAATTCTTATTGAATTTTGAAAGGTATTCTTTATATTTAACAAAGGAGATTGTAAGAAAATATATATAACAAAAAAATACTCAAATTTAGAAAATATTGCAAAGGCAACGGCGACCTCGTGCTAAATTAGAAATCTTTAGATCCCGGTGGCGAAGTATAACATCAACTGACGTCCGTCAAAAAAAACTACCGTTTGATCCTGACTCGCAACACGATTTACTTTCATTTCTCAACTCAGGTAGACAAAGTGACGTTATATCTCTATACCCAGGGCATACTAGAATATACGAGATACGTATATATATGCAATATACAGCGTGAAGTGCTTTTAATCGGAATAAACTTAAACTAGGGGTCAGCCGTGGTACCTGTGTACCACAAAGTGGTACTGCAATACGGCTGGTCCAATCCCCACGCGAGGAAATGATATATTTATATAAACAAATATTTTCTTTTCCCCGCTGTGGTGTCGAGGCAAAGAGCGGCGTTTAATTACGTCACCCAACGCGCAATGCTTGTAGAATTGGGCGGAAAGTGGGGAACTCAGTGTCATCATTTGTTTTCAATTGTTTGTTTTCAATCTGGAATACAATGCATTCAAAACATTAAGGTAAAATAAAGTAAATAAGAAGTTAATATATTTCTTATTCTTATCTTATCTTCAATAAACAGTTACGTATAGTAACTGGTTATTAAGTGTAAGTCTTCACAATCCAGATTCAGGTGGCGGAGGACACTGCAATTTTGGAAGAAATCGCTTCGTCGCACGCCTGCACGTATCCGCTTCTTTTCAGCAGACGTCTGCCTAATGTCCATTTATTGAGTTGTGAATAGAATTGTTCCTCTAGCTGTTATAGTATATAATACATTATTACTACGAGCATTTTCTCACATAAGTACCTTTAAATTAATTTCAAATTATGTAAAAATTAATAAGTTCAAAGTTATGTAAAAATAAACATACTATGAGATACATGTGAAAACATAAATGTATTTTAATAGTCAATATTACCGTATTCGTGTATTGTACATACATTTTGAAACCCAATATTATGTTTTCTGTGTGTTCATGTTTATTCATAGAGAACGATGCTACCTCAATCTTCGTACACAGATTTATTGAACTCCAAATTTTCATTTTTGTTTCTCAGTACTCAAAAGTTGAAAAGCTTTGGCTACGGCCAAAGCCGAGCCAAATTAACTGGTTACCAATTCCACGTCAATTTCAAAGGCACGTTGAGTTCACGCGTAAATGAACGATGTCCAACGGATCGGAGTCAATTTGCTTGTTATGCTGCCAGTACGATATTTGTACCTTCTAATGCAATATCAAAGAACGACTTTTTTATCTCCATTCATGGATGTTCTCATTATTTTGACCTTTCTTATCGTGGCTCAGTGGGACCCCATCTGATATTTGCGGATTCAACTCAATCTAATATGGCAAAACGCTAAAAGACAAACCGTTAGGTTCCTGTACTCACTAGGTTCTCTCTATCTATTCAGCTATACAAGACAACCTAAAGCAGCTTTTTTATGTGTGTATACCTAATATTAGCATTAAGTGAAATGCTCAATTTAGTTGACTTATTATTATTTTTTATTCTCGTGAAAGTAACACAAACAAATAATAACATGTCAAACAAACAGTAGAATCAGTATTTCATTTTTTTGTACAAACAATAACAGGAAATCCCGAGTACGGCTACGTCACTACGCCTCGCATTATAAAATATGCAGATAAGTTAGGGGAATTGATTCAAAGCACAAAAGAGGCGAAAGCTGTCTATACTCTATAGGCAGAGGCGAGATTTCGACAGTAATTTCCCGCGAGGCCACACCTTTATCTCACGATACTGCAAATATTTTGAATTACACATACAAATAAATCTTCCAGTTGCAAACGCTAAGTTTTCCCACAGGCAATTGGGGAAATCTTTATTTGTATTTCATGTTTAAATATTTGATAATTCATCAAGTTAACACAATGCCTTTATAATTCATCATTTTGCTGTACCAGCAATTGTATTTTTTATAAATATAAATATGTTAACTTTAGTACTAGAAAATATATGTATGTATGTAGGAATGCCTTAAGCTTTATTTATTTTATTTCTCCATTGTGTTGCAGGAGACGCTCGTACAAATCCTCTTTGATAGAAGTGGTATGTACTAACAAAATCCAGATGCAGGTGGCGGCAGAACAACACAATTCGTGAACAAATAACTCTCTCACTCACTCTGACATTTGATTAATACAGTTGTATTCGACTCTGAATACAATATAATGTAATAATAGTTTTTTTTATGATATTTTAAAAAATAATATATTTTCTAATTGAATATCCATATAATACATATATTACCCAAGTCGAGGAATTTCTGGCATATTGAATGACTTAGAAATAAATTCGTTAAAGAATAATCAAGTTGATTGCTTCTGATTCTCGTTTTGGTTACCACAACGCTGCTTGTTACAACAATGTCATATAAAATAATTCGTTTAGATATATCCAATACACAGCAGGGTAGGCAGAGGGAACCTAGTGTTAAGTCACTACGTTTCTCACTTTCTGCCGAGTTATGGAGGTATCGCGTGTTGAGTAGCAGAACTCAACGCCGCGCCACGCATCGAGGGCATCGAACCCACAATCAGTTGCGTTAACAGTCACACTTAATTCCCCTGCGCTGCGCTGCGCTGGACGTCTGATACCTAATATGTTATATTAGTATTTACTTTATTTTCTTACTTAGGAGGTTGGGAGTAATAAATTAATATTTTCATTTCTTCACTCTGGTACTATGGGAAAAAGCGCGGTGTTGAACTCCTCAACGCTTCAAACATTTTGCGGAAAATGGAGTACCAAGTGGTAACACTAGGTTCCCTCTGCCTACCCTGCTAAATGCGGGACACAGAAAAGAAATAAAATATGCTATTTTATAATTAAGCAATGTTATAAAAAGCAAAGTAATATTTGTTGTTTAGTTGCTACGTTCTGTTTATGTAGGAGTCGATTAAATGAAAAAGTTGACCCTTAAGGCGTACTTTATCCAGATACAAAAAAATAAAACGAAAACATTTTCTTTAGCGGTGAATAAGATTTATAATTCTCTTTTGTGCTTTGTTCCCTAATTCTCTTAATGATAAAGCGAGTTACTAATTGATAATCTGTATTAATTACTTCAATTCCTTCAGTTCAATTTCAGTATTCTCAGAATATTCTAATTTATTATTGTTATGGAATACAAGATAGTGCTTATCATTAATTTTCATAAGTTTTTGAGTAAGTGCCGTTTAGTCATAACATTAATTGTGCGCAGCGGCACAAGGGTGTGACTGTAACGCGACGGCTTTGGGTTCGATCCCACTCGAGGAAGTGAAATATTTATTCTAATTTATATTTCCATTTCTTCGCTCTGGTGTCGAGGCAAAGAGCGGCGTTGAGTTCTGCCACTCAACAAGCAAAGCCTCCAGAATTCGGCAGAAAGTGGGGAATGGAGCGTTTTAACACTAGGTCCCAGTGCCAACTCTGCTGTGTGCGGGATACAGCGTGAAGCTGATATAGAAGAAGAAGAAGAAGCTGCAATATTGAAAGACATTCTATTTTCTGGCCTTCAAATACGCATATCACAAATTAATTATAATATGTATGTATGAAATTGATTCCCAACAATATATATTGTAGTTTTCAATTACACTGTATAAGATTTTTGTACTTTTGCTAAGTTACTTCGATATATAATGAAAATTGTTAAATAGTATATAAAACGAGTGAAGGCTACGAGTAGTTTGGCAAGTAGCAATGGAACGAGGCACGGTCCATCTGCTCCACAGTATTGCAGTAATGCGGCAAACATTGACACTGCCCGCTCCAAAGTCTTTTGATTGTTTTCTTATTGTTTTCTTACAGTATTCATGAATATCTATTATAAAAAAAAACAAATCAGCTTCACACTGTATTCCGTAATATAATCTAATTGATAAATATAAATATTAATTGCCATATGTACTCGTTTCTTTTAGTTTTAATCATAGTATCGAAAACACGTACCGATTATCTTGAAAAATAAATTAAATAAACCTTAAAAATATACAAAAACTCATAATTTGAAAAAAGTTTAATAAAATTGTATAAGACCTAATGATAACAAGAAAGGTACGAGGTAAGCCGGACTCAAAGGGAGTCTTCGTTTAAGAATGCGCCTCACGCGTCCGAACGTCGGGAAATTGAAACTTTATAGTTGAGAAAAGTATTATCTGACCGAACCTGCGACCCCTCCGGCGACGAATTCATCCATTCAAATAAAATACGTCGAAATTACTTCAGAACTTCATGTAACTTTAATAACATTGGATGAATTTCCCACCAACGCTACTTATTAAAGTGAATTTTGCTTTTATTCATTTTTTGCCACTAAATTGAAAGTTAATTGTTGTTAAAAGATACTTATTAGGTTGACTTGTAACGAATTAACTATGTTATAAAATTTTAAATAGTTTATTTTTATCCAACTCTTGTTTTATCAGCATGAAACCTGTCAATTGTACATAAGTGACGATAAAATAATTTGGTATCATCGAGGTGGCCTGACCAGAGAATCCAAATCAACATCCTGGGTTGGATAAGAAAATGATAAGGGAACATGGAGGTAGCTGATAGTTTTCAAAGTTATACTTTACTACGGCTGAAATCTGTTGTAGCAAAGTAAAATTATATATTTTCATGACTTATATTTTAAATTAATTTCAATTATTTCTCAGCTGACAAGACTGTATCGCTATTTAAATTTTACTTCAAGAGTAATTTCGCTTCGCGTTAACAGTTCCGTTTTATTGTAAGTTTCTACAAAATCATTCTGCAGTCAGTGGCTAGACGCTTCTGTAATATTTACTTATGTACTTTGGACATATTAGTTCTGAGTCCAATTCCCATTTAATTGCCTTTCATTAAGTTTTAGTGGATAAGGTGGTGACCCCATAAAATGTATCACTAGTTGTCATTTTATAAACTATCAATAAATTAATCTTGTCTCTGTAGTATCAGTACAAAAGTAAATACCACAAGGCTATTAAGATTTGTTATAATTTGTAATCATTTTCCTTTTAGATAAGAAATCCCGTTACACTTATAAATATATAGTACAGAAAACCACACAATCCTTTCATGGGACAGCTACAGTGAATGAGATATATTTATGATGTGTGGGTAACGAATTTTTGTAACTTGACAAAACCAACAATTTCAATCTTTGTGAAATCAACATGTATTTGCATACAAAAAGCGCTATCTTTTTAGCATAAATCGATTTACCTCTCTTTCAAAAAGATTTTCCTTTTCAACTTCAAAGCCGAGTTATTTGTAAACAAAGTAAAAATTGCTCTTGGGTATTACCAAATAAAAGTTACGCCTTTGCCTTGAATATCGTTTGCCACAGTTTTGTTATTATTTGTCAATACGTACTCGAAAAACTTAAGCCTAAAGTTAACGAAGCTTTCTCTGGACTATTTTTTTATTTATACACACACACATCCTAAGAACTGTATTGAATAATAAAATTCCATTTTTTTAAATAATGGCTTAAATGGCTTCATTTATGTCTCATTCTTCCCATTTAATATTTGTGAAAGTTAATCCAAAAATATATAATTTTCTCTCTTTGAATATTTAATGCTCTTTAGATCTAACTATCTGGTTCAGTTAAATAACAAAATATATTTTTAAAATGCACACTATCTAGTATCAGCAACCATTAAGACCAAAAGGTTGGGGGGTCAAGAGTAGTAAGTAAACATTTAGAAATGATAAGTAAACTAATAGCTATAGTCAGTTGTGTATATCAGTCAGTCTAGTTCCAGTCATATTTTTTTAAACTAGTGTAGCAAAAACCATAGATCCACTACAAAACAATTCAGCGACGGAGAATAAATCTACAATCCCAAAAATCGAAAAGCTCCCTAGGGCACATCATAGTACACATTTTTTTCCCTTTGTTAACAAACAGATACACTAGCAACAATATGTACACTTCAATATATTATCAGTACAATACAACAGAAACCATTGTTGAAAAATTTTGAAAATATTGATAAAAAAAATGTGTAACTAAAATTGTATTCCAGGCAAGTTATTAACTGAAGCAGAGATGTCAAGAACAAAAATTATCTAATTAAAATTAGCAAAAGTTACAAATAATTGTTATAATATATGTTTTCTTGTATTATGTACAAAGTTACAATAATATGAAAATATATTAAAATAAATTAATTTTTAACAAAAAGAAAAACCGACTTCTATCTAACAACGAACTAAAAAGTGAAAAATAATTTTACAAAGATATTATAATTTTGAAGTCTTCTGGAAAAAGCTAAGTAATTAGGATATGCCGTCAATATAAATTATGTACTGCTTTATATACATGCCTGAATATTTCAATGCAAAAATGGTAAAATTAATGAAAAATGAGTAATAACACTTTATATGAAATATTCACATTTCTCAAATAATTTGAA
Source organism: Heliconius nattereri (assembly GCA_013403645.1). Taxonomy (NCBI): domain Eukaryota; kingdom Metazoa; phylum Arthropoda; class Insecta; order Lepidoptera; family Nymphalidae; genus Heliconius; species Heliconius nattereri. The sequence goes on from JAAIXI010000236.1 coordinate 5,373,258, forward strand.
TAATGAGGTCATTTTATAGAAAATGATGATTGTATGCAATAATCATTTAAATAAGTATGGAATACTCGTATACTCCTACTTATATTATAAATGGCATAATCAGGTTATACTTTTCATTGTCGGAATTAATGTTATGTTAATGGAAGAACAAAGCTTTCTGATGGTTAATTTTTTTCTCTTATTTGTTGAATAATTGAGTTGAGTTCCGCCACTTAACACGCAATGGCTCCCAAATTTCGTCAGGAAATGGGGAACGGAGTGTCTTAACACTAGGTTTCCTCTGTCTACTCTGCTGTGCGCGGGAAACAGCGTGAAGCTGATTTTTGTTGAATAATTTTGATACATTAAAATGTTTTCCTATCTTTAAGACACTTCTATAGATGTTGGCTTATGTTACATTACTACTTTACCTTCCTCTCTTCATAACGGAATGAGATAACGATACAATTTTATTATAAGTAGCTTATTATTAGAGCTATTACAATTAATTGTAAGAAAAAATAAATTTACTTTATCCCAAATATGACAATAATTTATCGTCTTTGTTAAATTTTTGAATATATCTTCATCAAAAGTAGAAGAAATAAAAACAGAAAGTAACTATAAAGGATCCATGAAGAAATATTATTGAAAAAAATAAAATCCACAAATTGTAAGATCACAATCGGTAATTTGATCTCCTTCACTGCAGTTGAGTCGTTCTCTGCAATTTGTTTGATATTCAACTCTTCTAAAGCAAAATATAAGTCAACTTTGCGAATGAGAACCGTTCAGCTGCTATGATTTCACTTTAGGAGCTTTTTCTTCGTAATCGGACTCAATAGATTTTAATATTTCAGTTTACTCGCGCAAAAAATAAATATTTTTTATAATCTTAAAAATACGTTCACCACTTTTTATCCCATTTTTTAACTATTGCTTGTTATTGATCATTTTTTATACGTTTATTCCAAACAAATGTAGTTCATTTAATATTTACATAATTCATTCATTTATTTACGTTTATGTTTTATTTTTTTCGCTCTGGTATCGAGCGCAACACGCAATGCCTCCAGAATTCAACAGAAAGTGGGGAACGGAGTGTCCTAACACTAGGCTCCCACTGCCCACCCTGCTGTGTAACTGAAAATAAAATATTTACTTTATTCAAAGGCACAGTGTAACTAAAAGAAGGCAAATAATTGCGGAGTTAACGGTTTTGAAAGTTTCAAGCAGCCTTCGGTGTAGATACAGCAGTTAGACACTTTAACTCTTGAACGTAGAACGTAGAGACTGCACAACGTCATACCGATCTCGTTAACATCCTCTTTCCGGCTTCACCTCGTCGAACTAACTAGGGTTTTCGCTGGAACCTCAAAATGTGATCTAAATTCAATTCATTTAACAAGTCGATAAAAAATTGTAAAGATAAAAAATGAAAAAAGAGGCCGACGTGACGAAGAGGCACAAGTGTGTGACTGTAACGCTACGGTTGTGGGTTCGATTCCCATACGAGAAAATGAAATATTTATTTACATTTATATTTTCATTACTTCGCTCTGGTGTCGAGTCAAAGAGCGGCGTTGAGTTCCGCCACTCAACACGCAATGCCTCCAGAATTCGGCAGAAAACGGGGAACGGAGTGTCTTAACACTAGGTTCCCTCTGCCTACCCTGCTGTGTGCGGGATACAGCGTGAAGCTGATTTTTGATTTTATTTATAAAAATAAGCTTTTTTTATGTTTGTGTACTTTTTAAGTGTTATTCTTTCATTGAGGTGCATGTTCGAGTGCCGCTGTGTTAAAATTTTTAAACGTTTATTAAAAAAACAATATTTTGGGTAATATTATAAAATCATAAAGACAGATTAATACATAGTAACATATATCTACAAAGTAAAATATGTATTTCTAAAATGAATTCCATATTTACATACATTTATGAAATTACTGATAATGTATCATAGGGGTGTGCGTGGGTCTCTGCGTCAGTGAACGTGGGCGTGGTCGTGGGCGTTTGCATTATATATTCTGTTAAGTTCTAACTCAAATCGATTATAATTTAAAATTTAAACAATGTTTATTTGCAATATACATGAGTTGATAGAGACTATCGCTTGTAAACGCGCGTTGAGGATCGGATCCCCGCTCGAGAAGAGGATTATTTATTTTTTATTTTCATTCATTTTTGGGCAGAATGAGAAGATCGGAGAGTCTTGACACTTTATTCTCTCTGCTTACCCCGCTATTTACTAGATTCATCCCGCTTATATATGAAGCTGAAAAAAAAGGTTCCATCAAAAACAATTTCTTGTAAAATGTTGCCAAGACAGTGGTTCACACTTTCATAAGCTTATCACATCTCATGTAGAGTTTTGTCTCTAACTCTATAGCCCTAGCTATGTGTACAAACACTACATCACAAATGAAAATGTTAATTAAAATTTCAAATTTAAATATTAAAGAACATAGAAACTCAAGAATCTTTTATACAGCCGACAGTATATGAATATTAATTTCGAAAGGACAACGCAAACATTTTAAGCGTTCGAGTTTTGATCTCTTCGTTTATTTTCTCCATGTTAAATAAATCACCGAGTATTAAATTCTAATCACGGAAAGACTTAAATGTTTCCTACAAATTTTCAAAATCTTATTAGTTATAATATTTTGTGTGATAATTTATTCTTATAAATAAAAATGATCTATACTTATAATAAAATCGAAAGAAGGTCTGTGTCTGTACTTGGAAGATATTTAAAAATATATTATTGGGAACCTTTATTAACGTAATAGAACCCGATGGGGTTTTCACTATTGGATTCTGGCAAGCTACCGAAAACATATAAGGTTTATTTTATTACAATCGGTTATAAATGAAAAAGTTATGTCAATTTAAAGTACTTAGTTCGACAAATTTGCTAATTGCCGTAACAGTTATTTTATAGAGCTGTATTATTTATTGCATTGACTGAATCTCTAGTTTTTAATGTTTTTATTAATATTTCTATTTAAAATGGGCGTAGCCTCGCACGAGCCCAGTAGTACTAAATATATTAATTTGCAGAATATTTAAAGACAAAGAAGAAAATAATTTTAGGTACCTATGTATTCTAAAGAAACGACAACAATTTTCATTTTAACTAACATTTTTAATAAAATTAAAAAAAACACATGTTTTACTTATAAAAATACCTAATTACACATTCGAATGGCGCATGTAAATTAGAAGCGTTATTCGATAACCATTAATTACGGCATGGTCAGAATGCCGACGTGATTGAGACTCCCCGAACGTAAAATTAAATAACCGATGAAAACGTTTTACCAATACGCTCACATAAACTCTAATTGAAAAGTGTTTATATATAACTGTTCAATTTAATTTTAACATAATATATATTTTTTTTAATATTCATAAGAATAGGTGCTATATTCTTCTTAATCTTAATACAAAAAAAAAGAAGAATATAGGTGCTATATTGTTTTGAATTTTAATAACTTTGCATTTAACGATACAGGTGCAATCCAACACGGGAGACTTAAATTTTATCGTTTTTATTGCGTTATTAGGCAAACATAAACATCTTCTAGATAAGAATAGGACTTAGGGTGTGGTATAAGATTTATGTATAGTGAAATATTAAACATTCATTTGACTTCCTATTTGGGTAACAAAAAAGGTCAGAAGATCTTTTGACAAAAAATTGGCAAACAAATGATAGAGATTTTAGGGTGTTACTCTATTAAAAACAGTTTTGATATAGTTATCAATAAATTAACGTCTATGCTAGAATATTTATTATTTCAATTATATTTTTCACGTTGCGGAGTTGGCTGATTACAATATAGATAGTAAATAAGGTAACTGAAAGCATATATAAGCTTAAAAGGTATATTACGATTTCAAACGAATCTCATTGTGGTCTGCCAGTTGCCTGTCTCGCCATATTCAACAGAACAGACTACCTTAGCATGTATTTCATTTAGTGAAACATTATCTATTTACAAATTATAAAATAAAATATACATTCACTAAAACATATTTCTGACCATATATGAGAGCAGAGATAGCCTAAGACACTCCACTCCTCACTTTCCGGAGGAGGTGGTTTGTGTTGTGTGGCGTAATTCAACGCCGCGCTTTGCCTCGACAACAGAGCGAAAAAATATTAAATATTACATTTCCCAACCCACTCCCACAGGAATCGAACCCACAGCCAACAGCAATTTGAAATATTCAACTACAATACTTACCAAATGTGTTACCTAATACGTTACCAAGAGTAAGTAAGCATATTTACTTTTGGTAACATTGATTTTCATGGCAAAGCGAAATCTTAATTACAAGCTACACAGTCGTTGATTAATTGGTTTGTAGAGCGATAGAAATAGAGTGATCAAAGTGTGTACATTAGTCAACGATCAATCCTGAAGGAGGTAGTAGCGCCAGTGCAGGCAGGCGATTTGTTCCAGAATTGCATTGTACCTACGACACCTGCACCTCATTTCCTTTTTACTTTCGAAATTGAAGTCGATAAAAGAGTATAATACGATATTAGTTAACCACTTTCAGGAGAAACAGAGATTCAGAGAGTCAACACATACTAACACAACGAAATATTGTTAGCATAATTTATATTGATAAGTGTCAACGTAATTACGAGGACGTCATTTGATATTGTTTCCATTACCAATTGTATGTAAGTGGCGGTAGTATGCTGCGTCTTTCCTAGTGGATTTCCAATAAAAGCAAAAACGGCACCCGGGTTTATTACATTCTAAGATTTTGTCGGGATATCTTGTTATTAGAATTAGTATTTAAATATTGTACCTATGAGTGTTTATAGAATTGAATTGTATAGAACAAGAGTAAATAAAATCATTGTAAAAGCTGGATTTTGTGTCTGATTTGTTGGTTCGTCCGACAATATAGAGTGATTATCCAAACACTCTATATTTCGTTCATTTAGAAGACGTTTAAAATTGAATGATACAATTTCATGACGTATTTTTTAAATATATAATTTGTACACCAGAAACATTAGAGTTGTAAGGTTAATCCCAACTCTGTTTATATGTAATAAAATATTCAGTATGACAGCGGTGTGATGATATAAAAAGCAGCGATGGATTACGCCAAGAATTTTAACTGCTTACGCCTAAATCTCCCTGTTGGTAAAAAGTAAAAAGACATGTTTACATATCACTTAAAGGTTTAAGTGATATGTAAACATGTCTTTTTAAATATATAATAAAAAATATTGAACATTATGAAGAAAGTAAAATTACCTTATATTACAATAAATAATTCAACAATGTTTTAAATCTGTTTGGGTTTTATTTCTATTACAAATTTTCCACCAGACAGGCTCTCTGTTCAGTCAAAGTGCGCTCAAATATAAAAGTTCAATTTCGACGACCTCGCCACGTGCGGCGCCTTCGAATAAACACGCCTTTGATCTGACCCTTCTTCATTGTGGGTACATTTGATTGTTTCATTATTGCGTATTCAATTTTAGATTGTCATGTATGCTTTGAATATAAAAAAGTAGAATAGGAAAAAGCTTATGATATACGAAATCTATTGACAGTTATGACTAAATTCACATATGATATTCAACGATTAGTTCACTTATTTAAAAAAATATTAAATAATAATTAGTCTTTAACAACCCAAGTACCTACATAGATACTGTGAAAAGTAAATAAAGAATCAGCGTCACGCTTTATCCCGCACACAGCAGGGTAGGTAGAGGGAACGTCGTGTTAAGACACTCAGTTCCCCACTTTATGCCAAATTCTCAACATTGCATGTTGAGTGGCAGAACTCAACGCCGCATTCTAATCTATTACTATAATATGTGAATTTCATCACTCATTACTGTTGACAATGACTATGAAGCAAAATAGGAAAATAGAAATGAGAAAAACACGAACGATCCTTTACAATCATTTTGGCAATGTATCAACAATGTGTAATGAATGACAATAACATTCATATATCATGAATAATTCTTAAGTATGGTAACCTGAAAATTCAATCTCCGTACAATGGGATCGTATTAGCATACAAAAGGTTTCACATATTTTACGCAAATCCGTTATATTTCGAGTTATCTCCGAACAAAAAGGCACGGCTTCTGACCTGAGAAATAAATGTAATTCGATACTACGTTTTGATTTGAAATATTATATTTTAATTGGCGCTAGAAATTGGAGATTTATTGACGTTATTATTAAAATGTATTGTATCTCCCACGACGCCCTTACTTTTCTACATCAAGCTAGAGTAAAATATCTCTCGTCTTATTGTAATACTTGATATATTCTTATATGTCATCATCATCTTCCTGAGGCCAATCATGGAGCAGGGGTTTTGACTGACTGTAGACGTGACTGGTTGTAGGTTCGATCCCCCCTAGAGAAAATGGAATAATTATTTAAATTTACATTTCCATCACTTCACTTTGACTTCCACTACTCAACAGGCAATGCCTCCAGAATTCAGCGGAAAATGGAGAAGGGAGTATCTTAACATTAGGTTTCCTCTAGGTTCCGGATACAGCGTAAAGCTGATACGATACACATACTAGAGCACAGGTTTATTGATTTTATTAAATATAAAAACTAAACCTATATATTACATTAAATAATTCACATTCACATTGTGAACTAAAAACCTTATTGTAATTATTCCAATTCCAAGATTTAAGATGCGAAATTCAAATTTATATCAATATTCAATTCATTAGTCCGCGTAATAATTCTGCATCAAACCGTATCTATTATTCTAGTAGAGCTATTACAGTGAAAGTTTATTTATTTCAATTAAAAATCGTAGAAAGTTCTTAGTTTCTTAGAAATTGACAATTAGACTAGCAAAAAAATATAATGTATGAAAAAATACTTTACGGTTGTTTTATCTTAATATTTTAGATATCTACATATAAAAAAAATAATAAATATCTTTTACATATAAAAATTTAGGGTTGTAAACGATGGTCGCAGATTCAATCCCTAGATGTCCTAGATACTCATCAGAGGAACCAATTTTAACATTATCCCGCTCTGGTAAAACAAAGGAGGCGAGCAGAGTGTCTTGACACTTCCCTCTGCCTACCATGGTAATTGTGGAATGATCCAAAAATCTTGATGAAATATCTTTAATTTTCATCATAATATCGCACCTTTAGAATTATAGAGACCTAATCCAAAAAACCGTGATTTGGAGTTATTGTCAGAAATTGACCTAAAATAACGATCATTATCGACTCCGAATAAAATATAGATAGTTTTCTTCTTAAAGGCTACAAAACGAATACTTAGGTACTTTCACTTTCCTCCAATCACTGCGTTTGTTTAGTTTTATAGTGACGCAAGCAGTAATGTGTCGCGAGTATCCCGAGTGAGTCGTCACGTATTTAGCTTTACACGGACATTATACGAAATAGGCCGGTGCAGGATCAAATATAAAGGTAAATCAAGTCATAATTTTCCATTGAATAAAGACCTTATTCCTAGTTAAGTCCTTATAATACTAAAATGTCATCCGTTAGCCTGCACTTTTTCTTCATTGAATGAAAAACGGTAATTATTGAAGACCTATTTCTAACAAGGTCTCTTTAATAATAAAATTAATGAAAATCATTTAAATTTATTGAGGATTGTGTCTCTCTTATAATTTATACGATTATTATTTATTGACTACTTTAGATATAGGTCTCTGTAGTATTAAATTATTTTATATTCTTTTAAATTATGACTAAATGAGTCTAATGATTTTTACATAATTTTTCAGATTGTCAGTCACCGGTATTAAATTAGGAGAAAATAAAATTTCAAAATGAAAAGACGTGCTGANCAGTAATGTGTCGCGAGTATCCCGAGTGAGTCGTCACGTATTTAGCTTTACACGGACATTATACGAAATAGGCCGGTACAGGATCAAATATAAAGGTAAATCAAGTCATAATTTTCCATTGAATAAAGACCTTATTCCTAGTTCAGTCCTTATAATACTAAAATGTCATCCGTTAGCCTGCACTTTTTCTTCATTGAGACACTGTTTGAATGAAAAACGGTAATTATTGAAGACCTATTTCTAACAAGGTCTCTTTAATAATAAAATTAATGAATATCATTTAAATTTATTGAGGATTGTGTCTCTCTTATAATTTAGACGATTATTATTTATTGACTACTTTAGATATAAGGTCTCTGTAGTATTAAATTATTTTCTATTCTTTTAAATTATGACTTAATGAATCTAATGATTTTTACATAATTTTTCAGATTGTCAGTCACCGGTATTAAATTAGGAGAAAATAAAATTTCGAAATGAAACGACGTGCTGATTACTGTGACTTTAGAGAAAATATTTTTTTTTAGTTTATACATCCATTACTGTTTTTGTAAAAAACTTACATACAATGAATAAGAATTTATTGTAGTTAATATGAGAAACAAACGGAAGAAAATAGACAAAATTGATAACAACGCTAACTAAAGCATAAATAAATAAATAAAAAAAAATAAAAAAAAGAAATGTCTAATAGATATCTCTACGAAAACCCTTGAATGTAAAAGATGTTAAAAGAAATGATTCGGGTGCGGTATTATAATATTATGTTAATAATAGTAACAAACCTACATACAAATATCCATAATGTTAATCAGTATTACTATACCTACATAAATATACTTATACAAACATAAATGCACATATACAAAAATATTCATATTTACAATGACATAAAAGAGTTGAAACAGAAAAAGAAAATTAATAAAAAAAAAGACAAAGCGACTACCAAAGATTCTAATTGAGATTAAGAAAATGTTGTTTTAATTTGATTTTAAAAGTATTTGGAGATGGATTGCCCGACAGTATAGAGTTAGGTAGTGAGTTCCATAAGCGCACTGCTTGAACTGTGAAGGGTGTTTCATAGAAAGTGGTATTAAATATAGGGTACTCAAGCTTTCTTAGAGTTACACATGAGCGTACAGGTCTTTCGCTTGGAAGTGTCAGATGAAAACGCTTCCTTAAGTACGGAGGAGAGGATGACTTTAAAATGTTAAAAAGAATAGTGAGAATGTGCAGGTTACGGCGTAAACGCACAGGAAGTGCGTGCGTGCGTGCATTCAGTTGCGGACGGAAATCAGACACGTGGTCAAATTTGCGTAGGCCGAAGATAAAACGAATACTCATATTCTGAAGTCGGTCAAGTTTGTCGAGAGCCTCTTCATTAGCATCAGGATAACAAACATCAGCGTAATCTAGCAGTGGCAGAAGAAGAGATTGAGCAAGAATGGTTTTAGTGCCAATTGGTAAAAAAATTTGAAGACGTTTAAGAGAGTGCAGAGAATAATGTATGCATTTACTGATTACATTAATGTTCGCAGACCACGATAACTGGCTATCAATTATGAGACCCAAATTTCTTGCCGATTCCGACAACGTTACTATTGTCTCGTTTAATTTAATACGAACAAGGTGTTAGAATCGACTCTGGCACGTAATTGTCTTCTGCCAATTATTAGAGCTTGAGATTTGGAGAGGTTCAAACGGAGGGGAACAAAGTCGCCCACTCACTAATATGAGCGAGATCATAATTGATATTAAGAATTGCAATATTTAAGTCATTAAGAGTGGCGTGTCTATATAGCTGTAAATCGTCAGCGTAGAGCTGGTAATGATAATATAGGATTTTGGTAATTTCATTTATAAAAATAGAAAAGAGCAGAGGAGAGAGTTCGCCGCCAAATCCGCCCAGTCAGAGCAAATCTCTACAGTGCAGATTCTTTGCTTGCGACCCCAAAGTTAATAACGAAACCATTCAGTGGCAGCAGGAGAGCTGTTAATTGGGGAAAGAATATCAAGTAACACATCAAAATCCACAGAATTAAACGCGTTACTAAAGTCGAGTAAAATAAGTAAAGTTAGTTTTACAGTATTTATATTTATACAGTATAATATTAACGCTGCACATGTACTGTGTGATGAGCGGAAGCCGGACTGGAATGTACTTAAAAGATTGTTTTGTAATAGATAGTTAGAAAGCTGTTGAAAAGCGGATTTCTCAAGGAACTTCTAAAGGATAGGAAGGATGGAAATAGGACGATGGTATGAAAAATAAATAGGATTAGATTGTTTCGGTAAAGAGAGGACATGTGCACTTTTCCAGGCAGTAGGGGAAGATTTTGACTCGAATGAGAAGTTTAGAATGTGAGTTACAAGATGTAGCTCAAGTTATCACTTCCAACAGCTTTAGAGGAAATAGATACGATACCCTTTCTAAATTCTTCTACTGTCACTTCATGGAAGGCAAAAGGCACAGCTAGGCTTGGTGGCCTGAGCCAGCTTTCGAAGACATAAAGTTTTATTGGATTTGGCTATACGCACGGGAGTAACTATTTAGAGAATTCAAATCAATGGACTGATTAGAAATAAATGAACGTAAGAAAACTGATTTACGTGGTCTAATTAACAAAAAAATGATTCCTAGCTATGACGCAGATTTTTATAATTCCATCGTTTAATTACTTACTATTTTATTAAGAATTTTAAGAGTTTATTTTTATTTTACATTATTTTTAGTTTAGTTAAGACTGAATAATGAGGACTTACCTAATGTTTTATTATTAATGAAATTTGATTAACATTGTGATATTATTGTAAACAGATATAAAGGCTAGAAGTTATGTTAAGTGGCGTTAATTTAATTTAGTTTAAAACCTGTGATGTAAAATTAATAAATAAAAACCTATGATTACAATGTTTTTTTCTGGACGGATTTTAAGTGGACGAAGTTTGATTTGTAATAAACCTTTTTTTATTATCTTTTATAGTTTTATATTAACACAAACCCTAAAAATATTATGAAATTTAGTAATAAGCTGACATATTAGTGAAAAATACAAAATTTTTACCGAGTATTTAGAAATAAAGAGACTTGTCAAGAGTCATTTAAAAAAACTGCTACTTTAATACTACATAGACCTAATATCGACATTTTTTTTGAAATATGAAAAAAAATATTTATATTTTATTTTACCATAAATTATATAGATAAATAAATCAAGAATAAATTTAAAAAACATTTACTACTGTATCATTTAAAATCATTTTGTAAGCCTAATTTTTGTACAAAAACGTAATTGTTTAATCGACGTTTCCCAAAACTTGATATTTTTGAATTAGGTCTCTATAATTCTAACGGTGCGATATATTGAAATATTAATATCAATTTCAAAACAATAATAACACATTACATATATGTTCATTGAATTGTATACGACAAGTCACGCTAAGGTTCAATTAGGGACGCGAGAAGCGTGACCTGAGAGAAACGGCTTAGCGAGTTGCTAACTTAATTCATTTTCGCGCNAGTTATGTTAAGCGGCGTTAATTTTATTTACTTTGAAACTTGTGATGTAAAATTAATAAATAAAAACCTATGATTACAATGTTTTTTTCTGGACGGATTTTATTTAAGAAGTTTGATCTGTAATAAACCTTTTTTTATTATCTTTTATAGTTTTATATTAACACAAACCTTAAAAATATTATGAAATTTAGTAATAAACTGACATATTAATGAAAAATACAAAATTTTTACCGAGTATTTAGAAATAAAGAGACTTGTTTTTGAAAGAGTCATTTAAAAAAACTGCTACTTTAATACTACATAGACCTAATATCGACATCTTTTTTGAAATATGAAAAAATATATATATTTTATTTTACCATAGATTATATAGATAAATAAATCAAGAATTAATTTAAAAAACATTTACTACTGTATCATTTAAAATCTTTTTGTAAGCCTAATTTTTGTACAAAAACGTAATTGTTTAATCGACGTTTCCCAAAACTTGATATTTTTGAATTAGGTCTCTATAATTCTAACGGTGCGATATATTGAAATATTAATATCAATTTCAAAACAATAATAACACATTACATATATGTTCATTGAATTGTATACGACAAGTCACGCTAAGGTTCAATTAGGGACGCGAGAAGCGTGACCTGAGAGAAACGGTTTAGCGAGTTGCTAACTTAATTCATTTTCGCGCTGTGTTTGATTTTCTGAGTAGACGACTCGCTCTTACTGGATGAGAGAGTAAAGTAAGTTGCTATTAGACTAAATTTAATTACTTCACAAAACCCTTATTTACATTATATAACTAATTTTATTTATATAATTTATGACTAAAATTTAATAAAAATAGACTTGGAAAGGTCGATTATTGACCAAAAATTCCAATTTTATATAAATACAAGACAAAACGAATTGATTATGTATATAATATAATTTATTCATGTTAACCCATCACCCCCTTTATCTGAACCACTTTAAAATATCTAACTCAATTTGAATATTCCTTTTGATATAACTGCGTACCTGCATAATTTAGACAAGTCCACGTGACCGACAACTCGAGAATGAGAACGAGTCAGTTGCGAGAACTAATCGAAAATAAAACAAATCCCAAAGTTAAATTGCCTTTCAAAGCTGACTCCAAGCAGTTAACTTTGTAATAAATGTATATACGAGTATGTTTTAATAAATGAATTATTAACAATGTATTCGTTGTGTTTGTAAGTTGACGTTAATGATGCTATACATGCGTATCCTAGTTCGAATTTATTATAAAAAATGTTATCTGTAATTGTGTTATAATTTATTATATTATATATACTGGTCTGATATATATCCAGTCAGACCAGTCGTGGCGCAGTGGCAAATGTGTATGACTGTAAACCTCAACTGGTTGAGGGTTCGATCCACACTCAATGAAATGAAATATTTATTCGTACGAGTCGAGGCAAAGCGTGGCGTTGACTTCGCCCCTCAACACGCAATGCCTTCAGAATTCAGCGAAAAATGGAGAACGGAGTGTCTTAAGACTAGGTTTTTAGGTGTGCGGAATACAGCGTGAAGCTAGTTTTATTTGTATATATGTATGTATATTAAAAAGCTCTATTATTTTTAGTTTTGCTTAGGATATCAAAGTAGACAACATCAGTATGTACATTTCAATTCTAAATCCTTAGACGCTTTAATGGAACTTGTATAACAAAGTAAATGTTTGGATATCGAAAACACACCCACGGCTACCTCAGTGTACCTTTCAAATGAAGTACACCTTTCGAAGCGAAGCGTTTTGGGATATGTAAAGGTCAGAGTTAAGCGGGAACAGACGCCGAAGTGGATTGTTCAGCTCATTCGTTAAATCTCAAGCAAAACTCGTTGCCATAGGATACAGTCTTGAAATAATAAATAAAAAATCCGCCATTACAACTTATTTCATTTTAATTAATTTTCTTACAATTTACATTTTGTATATTTTGAATTATTTATAAATTTTTAAATTTATATTATATAAAGAAACGAAAAAAGAAACGTAATTAAGGGACTAGTTAGTACAAGATGTTCTTTAACATTGTTGTCAGTTTTGATATTATGTCTATAATAATTCTATATTTCGTAATAAAACCTTTTTCTTGGTACATTCATTTTATTAGTTGAACGTTTAATGTATGCTCTACTGCCTAATCTATCTCGTAAAAGACTTAGATATTAACTTATATTTTGGCCTATGACTTCAAGAATTTGGCTAATTATAAAATGTAGGTTCCTTTGTTTATATTTTCTTGATGTCTTTACAAAATTATTTACTTCAATGTTTTTATATGCGCATGTATCCTAAATACAATATTAAATTCTTAGTGTTCCAATTCAAATATTTAAGAATATATTAGCATAGAAGAATAGATGTGTGGCTCTCGCGGGAAATTACTACCCAAGTCTTATTTCTGTACATATATACATATGTACATATAATTCATATTTAAAATTTATAAAGAAACGAAATAAAAATAATTATCTTTTTGTCATTATTGTATACATACATATCGCTGAATAGCATTTCTGTATTTTTTTCTTTCAAAACATACATTTTTATTTTTTACTCAGGTATTAAACTCTGCTACTCTACGTAAAGCGCTACGTTGAGTTCTACTCATCACGCAATGTCCATCCTCGAACCCGGCTATTTGATACTGCTTAAAGAAAATTCTCATTATATAATGACCCTGGAAAAAACGACATTCTCCTTCTTAACTTCCATATTTTATACTATACATGAGTAAACCACGTTTCCATTTCACCCAAATGACTAGAGATAGAATGTTTCACCCGCACAAAGTCCACATTCTGGCGGTAAGCCCCGAGTTCCCGAGGCGTTAGCAACGTGCATTTCAACTTTAGCAGCAACTGGCGCGGGTCGCAACCGCAATAGGATTACCGACAGCCCTAGAAGCCTGAGCGCGGCGGCTAATACGATTTTATTGTCAATATATAACTTTTTACAGCTTTCAACTTTACTTCCAGCCGTTTGTACACAACCCGCATATAGCGGACAGTAAATAACCACATAACAACAAATGAAGAATAACGACTGATTGTTACGTTTTTTAAGCAATGAAGAAAGAAATTGAATGGAAATGTTTATTGTGGCTACTAATACCTTCAAGTCTATCAAATGATTTATTCTCGGCTAACCGATGTAAAATTCATATACAATTTGTACTTAGACTATTCTCACCATCTTGAAATATTGTTATTTTAAAATATATCTTACGAGTTACAAGCACTTGTAATAAGTAAAAGATGGAGCGTTTATGTACCAGTTTCATAGCTACATGTAGAGCTAAGTAGAATTAATTAGAATTTAAGTTAAATGTAAACTAGCTGTTCCATAAATAACTTATTATAAAAATCAAATTAGTCTTTATAAAAACTTGTAGCGCTCCGTCGGTTTTCGAGTAATTTCCTCTAATTTTCAAGTAGATCTAGAGTTACAGTATTAAATAGATGAATATTTAGTTCGCTCTTTGAATTCCAAAAGCAGTGCGCTATTTGTCTCAACTGCTCTCGTTATTGCCACAATTTCAAATGTTTATATTGTCCATAAAGATCCGTACAATAGTTAAGACAGAGCGAGTCGTTGATTGCCGACACCCAATTGCGTGTTTAACGTTTATTATGGACAGGGGAAAACGCGATTTTTAACTTGCCGATATATTAGAAGATAATTTTAGCAATGTATTGCTTTGAAAATAATAATAAAATACACTTAGTTGAAATATTACATTTTTTTATACATTTATCATCTGTTTTTTATTTACTATAAGATTTTTGTTATTGTGTGTACAAAGATTGTATGTATATTATATACAGAATGACTGTCAATCTTAATAGAAATATCGAAAACTAACTTGTTATTCATAAGGTATCAATGTCAATATATGAAAGTGACTATTATTACATAGGTATATATATACTCTTTATTATTAATTAAATAGATATATCTATGTAATATATGCATATATTATTTATATATTACATATAAAAAAAATATACAAAAATCATAGTAAGTAATTCGAATTATTATTTACTTAATTACAAGACTAGACCATTACAGACTTTGCGCAAAAAATTGAAGATGTAAAGAAGGTAATAATACTGAAAGTTAAGTGCCGTAACATTTACAGGCAGCTCGAAGAAAAGACAAGGGCCTTACTTAACGGCGTCTACATTTAGGGTACTCTAACGTAGAAAATATTTTTTGTTAATTTATTTTATAATTTTTTTTTTTTTATGGAAAAAGGACAAGGCAAACGAGCGTACGGGTCACCTGGCGGTGATCACCGCCGCCCACGACCCCGTGCAGCACCAGAGGTGCTACAGGTGCGTTGCCGGCCTTTGAAGTGGAGATAGACGCGCTTCTTGAAGGCACCCATATCGTACCGACCTGGAAACACTGACGCGGGTAGGCCATTCCACAGTTCGGTGGCGCGTGGAAGGAAATTTCTACGAAACCGCACAGTAGTGGAGTGCCACATATCCAGATGGTGTGGATGATATTTAAGTTTGTGACGTGCTGTGCGGTTAGAAAATTCGGCGGCAGGTAACAGGTCAAACAGTTCCTCAGAACACTCACCATGATAAATGCGATAGAGAACGCACAGCGAGGAGACGTCTCTACGCAGAGCCAAAGTGTCAAGCCTTTAATATTTTTTTATACACGTTTATTTTAATAATAACGCAATTCGTATTCTATATATATAATATATATATATACATTGGATTTACTATCCTATAACGATTATGTGTTGTTTATGTATCAATTCGATGGCGCCCATAAAGAATGGCTTGATTTACCGCACAATTTTACAACCGTCCCTATTACCTACTGTGTCACCTTCATAAAAACCAATATTAAATCACAAAAATATACTCCGCGTGACAAACATTCCTGAGTTTTAAATAGAAAATTTAAATTTTTATAGTATAGAGGAGCTTTTAAAAAATATTCGACGTGTTTTATTTTTACTTTTGGAGTTTTGTTCGGTTTATTTACTTTTTTAGGTTATATATTTTGTATGTTTTTATTTATTTATACGTGATTCAAATATAATTCAGATTAGACTACTACATTTTGGTATAGATTTTTTTAAAAAAAGAAATGAAAACTTATTTAACAGTTATAGTTTTTTTTTTTTCAATAAAATTTAGAAACCAGATAATGTTAATTATAACATCAAATGAAAAAAAAAAGAACGTTATCAATTTTAATAATAATCGTGTACTATGGCAATATTAATTAAATAAAGCAAATATAATTAAAAATAGTTCAATGCTAAAACTAAAATTAATACTAATATAATTAAAAAAACATTAGCTCATAATCGTCTATTGCACTAGGTGAGGTAGATAATTATATCCTATTATCGATTTTAAATTTGATGGAGGATATTTTACTCTGTCTCGAAAGATATCGAATACATATCGACTACTCCACACTAGTGTTCGCTAATTTATCCTCTTAATTATGTTCTTAAGTAAAATAAGTACAATAGTCTATTTATTATGTAAAATACGTAATAATTCTACCTATTTGAGATTTTTTCATTTATTTTCCAGTAAACAATAGAATATCCTCTTGAACAAATGTGGCTAAGCTAATAGAAAATTCACGATGAAAGAAACCCTCACAAAAAATCTGCCAGCCGTCGTCTCTATAGCAGACGAAATTGCTCGTAAATATTATGGGACTTCACCGGAACATTATTACGGCCGTACCTTTAATCTTTATTACTATATACTTAATTTTTAACGTAAACAACAAATTCCCAATAGAAATGCCAATAATAAGAACAATAATGTTGAATACACAGTCCCACGGCTATTGCGTAGAAACTTTAATATGTTTTTTTTTAAACATGGAATTATTTTTTATTTAGGGTCTATATTATAAATTCGAAAGTAACTCTGTCTGTCTGTCTGTCTGTCTGTCTGTCTGTCTTTTACGCAATCAGGCCCAAACCGCTAATTTAATTGTGATAAAATACTCATATAGAGATACTTGAGGGTACCGGGATGAACATAGGATACTTTTTTTT